>KK121330.1:119761-134732 GCA_000611955.2 Stegodyphus mimosarum
TCCTGCTGCTAGTTGCAGTTCAGGCCTTACATTTCGCCTGTTTATCACTACTGTTTTATGTTTTTGTCCACACTTTCCGACGTCACCTCCACCACGAATTTCTTCTACCGTTTTGCAACTGCGGACTGTTAACCACGCCCTAGTCGCTTAAATTCGTGATTCGCATTAATCGAACGACCTCTTTTCTTAAAATTTCTTTACAGGTTTTTCTTCTGGCCTGAGTCGAACTTCTCTGGAGAATATTTCCTTGCGTTCCAGGAGCTACATTTGCCTAACTCTCACATTCTTTAAAAGAGGCATATCACCTGTCGTAAAATCTCTTCACTTGCTTCGCTTTTGAGAAAATTGCCTGTTCTACATTGTACTGCTAAAGCACTGCATTTCTCCTTATATTCACAACCATACACTGTCTTTCAGATATCAACTTAAATGTACTTATTTCGTACTTTTCAGCTAATGAAAGTGTACGAGCATATTTAATTTCAACACTTTATCCTGGACGTTCACATCAGCCTTTATGCAACTTTTATTCTAATATAGTTTTTACATTTATTTTGCTTTGTTCGATGTCTCCAGCGGCTAATCAAATAATTTCTGTGTATCTATATGTTTACATTTTTGCCTTCCTTTCCTGTACACAAAATAATTTATCTATGAGTGTCATAATCTTTCAAACTAAAAATAATTCCAGTGGCATTTTATCAGTAATTTTGTGCTTTGTTAACCACAGCGCATATGCCATTTCTCCAGTATGACTATCCCACTTGTTGACATGCAAACGAATTATTTGCACTATATATCAGACGCTCAGAAATATTCGATTGAGATCTGTATGGGTCATTTTCAAATGTTTTATATCCATATCTGTGCACAGCCTTTTCAAATATATTAGTCACAAAGTGATGTCTTTTATCCGATGTGATTTTGAGTGATGTTTCAAATTTTGATATGCATTGGCTTTGACGAAGTGCGACTTGCCGATATTAATTCGCGCCATTTAGAAAAATTATCTACTATTACTAAGGGATAACGTGCTTTGTTAACCTGGTTTCTAAAGCAAATGTATAACAAATCTATTCTGAGAATTTTATTTGGGAATCTGAACCTTATACAATCCGCTTGATGGAAAATTTACATATTTTTACTTCTGGCACCTGACGCACTTGTGTGACAGATGCGTGATCTGTGAAATTTATCACTAGATCTTTGCTATAATACATCCAGAAAAAAACGTGTTTAACACGTGTAAGCGCCACTCTTCTACTTACGGCTCGTTAACTAATTTTGAAACGAGTGTCTAATTCTCCTGTAATTGTTCCTGAAGAAATGTTATTCCCGTTCTTCAACCTATTTAACCAGCCATTTGGCTACAAAAAGACAGTATCTCAAAAGTGTCCGACAAATCATTTTTCACACAGTGGCAGATTACAGTTTCTTTGAAAGATCGAGCGTTTCAGCAATGCTTCTTCTATCCTTATGTTAGGTCTTTCTAAACCTTTACCTCACATCCAAATTTTTCCATGAACAGGAAATATTGATTCTCGAGCATACTATATTCCAAGTAAATGTTGATTAACTGTATCAATTTGGAATGTTTCGAATAATACTCATTTTAGTTTCAGCGCAGAACTCTTTATGTTTATAGTTGGCCTAACGAATAAATGTTTAACGTAGAAAACGTTTATCAACGCATAGTTAGGATAGATTTTACCAACGTATAGATAGTCTGGATATGCAATAGCATACGTCAGGATTTAAATTCTGGAAGAAGTAAAAAGGGAGATAATTTTATCACCGCTCTGTCGTTTACAGTATCCAGTTTGAACACATTCATTTTTCCCGAAGTGCTTGTAAAACAAAGATTCAATAGCCCTAAAGCTCATAAGAATTTATTTCATGTAAGATATCATAACAGAAGTATTCGGTATAAGATATTGTAACAGAAATTAAAATGAGAATTGCATATGTCGAAGAATATTCTTCTGATGCTGATGAAATTTCAAAAGTAACACAAAGGAATGGAACTTTCTAGAATAGCGGATGTCAAAGCTGTGCTGTGCACCATTAATGCTATTTTAATCCCACCAATTATAGTTTAGAAAGTTACATAATCTTTTTAATTTTTGGACAAATATATGGATGCAGGTTTCTTGCAATCTTTATCACGCCAACAGGAAAATAGAGGTTTATTTTTATACTCAGGAAGTAAGGTAAATTCACTAATATATTTTGTTATTCCTTTTTCGTGTTTTTATATTTTTATGGATAAAATAGATAGTCATAATTATAAATTAATTTAGAGATTGACAAGTACTTCGAGAAAGGGATCACAAGCATGATATTTATAGCAAGTAATTTATTGTGTAAATTTATTAACGTATATCAAAACAGAAAAGAACGAACAGAAAATTTAATAACTGCACGCATTAATATATGTAATTAAATTTATATATGGTTTTAGGTTAGGTTTAATATTTACTTCTGATGTCTATAATAATATGAATCATGTTTTGAAATTCATCATTAAATTTTACTCTTTTTTGCGTCCATTTTTTCTTATCGGCTGGAATGTAGCATACCAAACTTTTGCTCCTTGAAGCTCGTTATAGAGAACTTCGATTGTATATTGAAACCTATGTATGATGTGCCAGTCCTTAAATTAACGTGTTTGACTGATTACTCGCTCAATATATATACAAAATTAATAAAATACATAGATACTGGTAATTTGGTTTTAGATCTGATAAAGATAAACACCAGTAAGATATACTTTCGAGTACTTTTCACATGTGCCAGAAATATCAGCAAAAATCCTTCTGGAAAGCAATATTTTCCCCCAAATTGCTGTGGTATCAGTCTTTTAATGTAGACATTGTAACAAACTCCTCAAAATTTTTTATATTTTTTATATTCTTTTCTTTTCCTCTACTGCCCTTTTCTGAACCCAGTGTCTTATGACTTTATGAACCATAACCTATTTTCTCAGACAGTTAAAAATAAATATGAGCCAAATATATGAAGAACCTCTATGTGCATGTATACATACGCATCGTCTTTTCTTCTGTCTTTCTTTCTATACATAAATATGTTACTTTCGCACTTTGCGTAAGCTTTATTCACACACGCATATATATATATATATATATATTCTAAATAAAAGTAAATTAAAAAAGCCTATGGCTTGCGCTGAAGCTGTAAAGTAAAAGCCAATAATTCATAATAATTTCTAATATGAAATTTCTCCATATACCTTCTACTAGTAACAGAAATTAAATTTAAAACCATGAATTATGAAAAGAAAAAAAATGTTTACTCAGTATTTTAATTAGTATCGTAAATTAGTATTTTCTAGACTCCCTTTGCTTTAAAAGCATAAAAGTCTGCAAAGAAAAATCTGTAATCGCAAAAATACCAAAAATCAAAAATTTTAGGTGTTGAAAAAGTAGCTATTATCATTGACCGCAGATTAATCGACTTATCAAGGGGAATAAAACAGTCTGCCATCAATTAAGAACAACTAAATTAAGAGAGAATGCTTCGTCTTTCTTTTAAGCAAGCATCAAATTTTTCTGCTAGATCGAAATCATAAGTCACAAATCATAACTCAATCAAAATAAAACATGAGTCCATTTAAGCCAAACGAATCCTGTTAAAAAATAAATAGCAAATAATCTTTAAAACTAAAGCTGCTCAATAAGAACACAATTAAACGGGATGCTTACTTTAGATGATATATCCCCGACGCTTTCATATAATTTATAATCAGAAAACTTTCCGTATACCATCTCCAAGGAATACTGTATATACTTCTAGTAGCTTTACTGTTACTAACTTATCCTCTTCGGTTTAAAAATTGTCAATAGCAATACTGAGTGAATATTTTTGACTGTAATTAACCCCATTTTCTGTTTTATTAACGTTTAGACTGAGACAAGGTTTTTAGAAATGTTTGTATAACTCTAACAATTATTTCGCTATTTTCAAATTCTCTGGCTCATGGATATTGAATAGTATTTTCTCGTCAATTTCGCGTCTCTACTTAGTAACTTATTTTTCTTTGTTAATAGGCAGTCAGAGATCTTCCCTTTCAGATTTTCTCAGCAAAAGAAACTATGACACTTTCGTACCGTGCGATAATACAATCATAAAATTGCATCTGCAATAAAGCTAAAACAGTTCATGCTTTTTGATTTGTAAAAATAACTAAGTATTCAGCAACATTAGGCATCTAAAAATATTTGTAAGTAAATTTATTACTTTGCCCTGATTATGTAATTATTTGTTGCCTAAGATGAGTTAAGTTTACTCTTTCTTATTGTAAATATTTATTTGAATTTTTGCGTGCATCTGAATATTTGATTAGAGTCTTGGAATCGGAATTCAGTTTTTTTTCAATATTTGCCCCAAATTCAGGATTTTTTCATTTTTATTGATTTTTTAAAAATAATTTCGTGTTGGGGAAATTCTTTTGCATGTTTGAATATAGAGGAACTGGTTTAATTGAATTGAATATTTCCTTATATTATATTGTATTCGTTTCGTTCAACAATGCGAAAGGGACGAAACACGATCAAATGATTTCATCGAAATGGGCCAATTTCCCTCGAAAGGTCAACCTTTTTCCATTAAATCAGCATAGTTGGTTTATTTATTTTTCTTTCCTTGTTTATTGATTTATTGATGCTTTTTGCAAAGTTATAGAGTTACAAGAGTTAAATTATACATTTTCCAATAGAGTCGTCTTTTGTAAGTTTTATGATTACAGTATTTTAGTTTTTACGTTTTCCAAGGGGATAATATCTATTCATAATTTAATTTAAAATTAATAATCTTAGCTGCGTAAGCGCGGAATTTAGCTTTCAAAGTCTATTTTTCTTCTTTTTCCTTTCTGTGTTATATATGAGCTTCCGTCTAATTTTGCAGTATATTCAATTACAGTCTCCGTTTGGTAGATGGTAATTTAAATAAAAATTATTCTTCCCAATTTTGTAAAAATTTTAACTTTGTGGAATCTTAGAATGTCGAGCTCTTTCTATAAAATTTTAACGTAAGAGCTGTAAGCCTGATAATCTGCTCTTATATTGTCCCTGGAAGTGATCTCTTCTTTCTTGAAATTACCCTCAAAAATTACTTTTGTTTCTTGATATTCGAAACTTCCTACTCATCTTACATAATGCTAGACAAAAGTGAGAAAATTAAAACATTTCCACTTTATTTTAAGAATAAAGGGAATAATACTGAATACCTTTACATTTATATGTTTATTACGAAAGAAAGAAACGTTAAACTCCATTGCAGTACTGATTAAAATTTCAGTTTTGATATTTATAAATTATCCTTACAAGATTATTCGGAATACTGATTACTAATTCAATAAGACTAAATTTGATACTAAAAGATACTTGAATTTTTAGATTTTGCTGCATGATTCTAAAAATTTTATAAATACACTATTCTAAAATCTAGTGAGTGTGCCTGAAGGAAAAGAGCAAGCTATTAAAAAGAAAAAAATAATTTTTGCATAAAATTTAGTTTTTTTTTAAATTTAAAACTATTTTAATCTTATGATAGTTGATTCGTGCGATTTCAAAAATGAAATATTTGACTAAAATATGAATAACATTTTAAGAAACTAAATGTAGGATGATAAAACTGTGTAAAGCAATGGACACAATGATAAAAAATGTTTAAGCAATGTATGCAAGTCATCCTAAGTTAAAATGCCGGTTATATTTATTTATTTACTTACTAGCCGCTGCGCGGCCAGCCTTCGTCTGGCTTATAAGTGTACCAGAAAAATGCCTAAAGAGAACACCAAACATTAAATTTGAAAACTGCACAGAATTTTACTCTGCAGAACAATTTTATCGAAAAAGAAACAAACAACAACGGAAAAAAAATTAAGTTAAAAATGCATTACATATAAAAAGCATACAACGAAATAAGCAATATCTCTTAATACAAATATTAACTATCCTAATAAATAAATTAACCAACTTCCTTTTGCAAAATCTTAAGAACTCAAATGGCATAAACAGATTAAGAACTTAAACAGATTAAAAAATATCATGCAAAACTTTTTTATAATTAAAATTATATATAATTAAAACATAATATTACAATGAAATAAGCAATATCCCTTAATACAAATGTTAATTATCCTAATAAAGTAATTAAACAATTTACCGTTGCAAAACGAAACAACTTCTTAATTTCTTAAATTTTTCAGTCTCTTAAAAACAGTAACATAAGAAATTCGATGAAAAATTGTTGCCAAACCGAAATTTTTAAAAGAATGAAACTATTCAACAATGATGCAATTTTATCAAAAATCTATCAACAACAATAAGAAAGGAAAATTGTTGCCAAAACTACATTTTAAATTATTTGAGATGTGAGAAGTGTATTCGGAAGCTTCATTTAAAACATTTTAAAAAAATACAAAATATTATTATTTTTCCAAAATTCCTTTTTTAAAAGGAGTCGAAAGGATTAAAGTTCAACGCGTCCAAAAATCAAAGGAAAATAAACAGCACATTTTTTAAAATAAGTTTTTCTTAAAAAAAATTCCGCTGAAAAGTTGTTAAGCTCACCTTCCTAAATAAATTCGTATTTAATCGATTTATTGAAATACGAAATTTATTTTAAGTTCATAAAATAGCTAAGTGTCTACGCTTCACGACGATGTAAAAATGAAATGTATAGAGTGAAATCTCGCTTTCCTGTAGCCCATTATGTCTCAAAATGACGCGATTTGGTCACAAAACATAAAATAAAAAAAAATTCTAATTCGAATTTCGAAAAAATCGCTTCGAGGTGCACTGGCTCTTGTGTAGATACACCTATGTACCAAATTTCGTGGCCCTGGGTCTATTAGCTTACTCGCAACACGAACGAAAAACACACACACACACACATACACACACACACAGACTCTTTGTTTTATTATATGTAGAGATTTATTAGTCCAAAGGGGCTTTGTCCCTGAAGGACTATTGTTTTCGTTTTGTGATTTTGCGTCGGAAACATGAAATATCGATTTACTTTTCAAACTGTTGCCACCAAATATTGCAACCCTGTATTATAATGAAAGAAATTAAATAATGAAGAATGTGCATAAATGTATGTATGTTTCTCGTATTGTGATAAAACGGCGGTACCTAGAGCCAGTGAATTCTGAATGACGTAATTCTGCTGCAAATATGGGCATCTAGAAACCCAAATTTGAAATTTGGAATTTGTTTTATTATCGATTTCATATTTTGTAAACCTTTAACGAATTTTTGATTAACAAACTCAAGGATTTCAAAGCGAGCAATGGCAACGTTGTACAGAAAAAAACAATTTTATCTCCAGCGCGTGAGACTGTGTATAGAAAATTCTAAAGCAAAGCTCAGTTTGAAATTATTTTGCGATACTGTTCTTAACTGAATTTTATGGTTTAAGTGCGAAGAACATGAAATTTAATAAATAAAGGTAACACATAAAATGTTAAAAAAATGCCCCTTTGGACGTAATTAAAATCTGAAACATTTCAGATTTTCTTTTCTTTTCTCTCTTTCTTTTTTTTATTCCGCCTGTTTCACCTCTTATTGGGCACTAGAGGTCAGTCATGTTATCCTGATCGTTGCACTAGCAACCTATTAGTTTTATTCTTATGTTTATATATCTTTTTTTTCAGTACAATTTTCCACTTGTATGATATTCAATTCCTGATGGCTCGATGGGTGGATGGCATCTTGGCGGTGCACTGTATAAGCTGTTCCTTATTCCAATAAAATTTCAGTCCCTCTTTGTGAATCTGACATGACCATTAAAACCATTGTATCCTTACGTTAAAGTAAGGGAGAGTTTAAGTGCGATAATCGCAAGGGACAGAAAACATTTCGATAATTCTATGCAGCTTTCATCGGTGTCATAAGTTTAGATCATCTATTTGCTAGAATATTGTACTTATAAGTGAACAACCTCTACGGATGTTATACGTATTACTAATTACAGAAATCTAAATTAAATATTAATCAACCTGCATCATATTTACATTTTGCAAATATATGATTATAATGAATTAATGATTGATATTTACACATGAATTGCACTCATTAATTTTAATGTGATTATCATATTTTCAGTAAGAAATTATTCTTAAGAGAATTATTCAGATGTACATGCGTACTTGTATTTCTCTTAAACTGATAAAACTCATAACCAGTAAAGTTCATTTGCAGTTTAAAAAAAGAAGAGATTAGATGGAGAAAAGGTCTTTGCCGGCTACCAGCAGTTGACGGAGATCTCACGATCTTGAAATACACTCCTCAAGGCTAAGGCGCGAGGTCAAACACTCCTCCGCTGAGATGCGATGTAGACAAAAATTCTTCGGGCTAGCCTCGCGCAGGGTGTCACTTCGACATGGGAAGAAGCCTAACGGCCACAAGTTTCACACCCTCATGTAAATCCCTCGTAGAACAAATGCATGCAAAAGAACTATGCGATAAAGAGTACTGAAAATGCTAATGTGAACATATGGTGAAACGTTTGGCAAAAGAATTCTCGAGATTAAAAAAAGAAATTCTCACAAAATTCTGAGAAACGAAAATTCCCCTCCAACAATTTGTCGGAAAAACCAAGCAAATGAATTAAACTCTAATATATAATTTTCATCAATTAACAATTTATAAGTAATGAATTGCAAAATCTAGCACTTGACTAATTCAATTCAAACAAGTATAAAAAAAAAGTTTTTACAGTTGAAATACTATAATTACACAGTTATTCGGATGAACAATCATTTCTAAAAATTAAGCTTCTTTAACATCTTAGTGGGCCTTACCACTACAGTCAGAAAATATGGATTCATAACTTTACCAGAAAGAAGGGTAAACGTTAAACAGAAACTTATAAAATTTACAGACTAAATGACCAAACTAGTGTAACAAACAGAGAACTTTAAAATTTAAAAGTTAAATAACCTTAAGGGTCACACCTAAAAAACTTCAAACAAAGCAGTACAAATAAAACCAAAAGTAAATTTAAGTTTGAAAACAAAATTAAAAGTTAACCAAACTTCACTTTAAAGGATAAAAAAATTAACACTACCCAACTTAAATTTAAAATTACCCAATTACAGCTTTATCAAAAAATTTAACTTTTAACAATTACTTTCAACAGAACAAATAAAATCAAATTAATAAAATTCAAGTACTGGCAAAACTGAATTAAAAAATAATAGAAACAGATAAACTGAAACTAAGAAACAAAATTACATGGCAGATAATAGCATACGATGGCGCTCTGGAAAACCTTCGGTGAGCGACTCTGTAGAGACATTAGGATTTTTAAGGCTGAGAAACGTGAAAAATGAGCAATGCCCTTGTTAGGACTCGAAATTCGGACCTTTCGAATATGCGCCGAGTGTGCTGACCATTACACCAGAAAGGGATGCTAAGAAGGCGGGAGAAATAGATTATTAGGATATTAGGATATTAGGGGACACAGTCGCCAAATCCTGGTGGTGGAGAATCATCATCCAACAAATTTTTTAGTTCGGGTGCCACTGTAGAGGCATTAGGAGTTTTGATGCTTAGAGACGTGAAAATGAGCAACGCCCTCGCCCGGACTCGAACCTTGGACCTCACGAATACGCGCCGAGTGTGCTGACCATTACACCACGAAGGTATGCTAAGAAGTCGGGAGAATTACCTTATAACTCTATTACAATTTCATCTCTTAATTTCAAAGCAGACCGTAACTTAGTTTCTGTCTAATATACTTATCTTAAATTTGCTGTAAGGAATTGAGACAAATTCATCAAAGTTGTCATGTTTGGAACTAGAAAAATATTTGAGAAATTTATCTTTTAATAGGTCCCAACTATTTATTTCGACACCTCACGAATATAAAATATCAATATTTCTCGTTTTAGGTAATCTGGGAACAAGACTAAGTTTTCTATTTCAGAAAGTTTTAGTAAATTACAGCGTATAAATACCGATTAATGAGAAAAATCTTTAGTCCATCAAAAATTGGACGTACGAACTTCCCTTTGTGGACAGAAACACTGAGAATTTGGGCTCGCGATCTTGTTTGCATTTAGAGTGCAAAAATGAAAAAATCAATAACATAAAAATACAAAAAACATTAAAACGTTATCAATAAATTATGAATTGCTATAAGTACTTCATTGCAATGAATAAAAATATTAAGTATACATTATTAGCAAAAACCTTTCGAAGAAAATGTTTACTCCCAAGGTAATTCTTTATGTACAGAAAATTGAAAGCACGGAAAATTCAGAACAAGTTTCAATATTTGTAGACAGAGGCACACAGTCGAGGTAGTCTTTCACTTTTCGAGTTGGATAATTTTTTTTTAACTTATAGAACGAAACACATATCCTTTATGATTTTCGACTTGTAGACCGAGGAGCAAGCATACTTTAGACACCTATTCACGGCATAAAAAATTCTCACACAGCACTTAAGAGACATAATAATAACCTTAACTCAATTTCCTTTTGAAACACGCACTCACTCGCCGATAATAATTGCGCACATAGAGTGATAAAGCCATGCACATAGGTTGAGAATTAGAAGAACTGGCTGAAAAAGGTTTTCCGTCGGAGTTTTGAAACACAGAAAGCGCCATCCTGTCGACCCTCTTTGATCATCTCTGTAATGATGTGGTTTTGGGGGGAAATGACAGGAACAAATCATTTTTAATTTTTACAGGAATCATTATTCAGAAATATACTTCAGGTCAAAACCTGATACAAAGTGTCCTAAACATGGTCGACAATTTAAGCAGTTGACATTTTAGATAACGACGAAAGCGATGAAGCGAGAGACATGGGTTACTCGGGATACAGCGACCAAAAAATAAAATAACGCGTACTCACTTCTGACCTATTTATAGTGAGAAAGTCATTGATTAATTTTGAGCTGTGACTGGATTACAGATGTCTCAGTTCAAAGAGATTGTTGGGAAAGCGTGACGTAATATGTGGCAAAGTGTATCCTTTGAAGAGGGGATGCGTTTAACTAAAATTTAAAAAGTTGAAGATCTATTGCTCATAGATTGCAATTAAGTTTAGTATTTTGTTTCGTATTTAATATTTTACATTTGGACTGGTCATCAAAAGTAGAGCATAATGACAGAAATAAAACATAAGTTATACTTAAAGAAACATTATTTATACAAATTTATACGAAATCATTAGTTAACATAAATTACGATGCATTTGATTAGTCACAAAATATTGAAATTAAAACAAAATCTATGTAAATTGGAAATGATGGAAAATGTGTCACCTGTTGGAAAAAAATATTTTTTTAGTATAATGTATGGTCACCTCGGATTATGCATACCTGACATCTTGATTTCTTAGACGTTACTAAAATGTAGATCTAATCTTGTGGAATTGTACGTCACTCTTCTAAAAGTGCACTTTTCGTCTGCTGAAGAGTCCCGGCAGGAAACTGTAAAGCTGAAATTTGGCGCCCTATGGCATTTCACGTATGTTCATTCGGGTTTAAGTCGGGTTAGAACGATGGCCATTTCGTGTGATATCTTCTGTTTGTAAGCATTCTGAAACTACATATGCTCAATGAGGCCGAGCATTGTCAAAGGCGAAATATTTTTCCACTTGAGTGTAAAGTGTGGCATATTTTAACTATGTAATTCTTACGGAAATAAAAAATGATAAAAGAAAAACTAAAATTGTATGATTTGCATTGCAGTAAATATTTGTATGCGTTCGGAATAAAGAGAACCCAATTATCAAGACCTTTCGAATAGGACAGATTGTAGCCTCAGACAGTCTAAATATTTAATGCTTTACTGTATGTCATAAACTCTGCTCGTTTTAAGACCATTTTTAAAGATAGTAAGCAAGTAAAGCGTTATTTTATTAAAAATACCTAAGTTCGATATTCTGAAATAAATGATGTGCTTCAGCCTTTCTATAGGCGCATCGTACGCTACTACGTTACATGGAAAAGAAATTTAGAGCCTAAAATATTTCGTTATTATGCAACCGAAGTTTAAAATTTACTGCAAAATGTTATGCACATAGATCTATTAAGGAAACAAACTTAATAATTGAAAAAAAAACAGAAATGATTAAATGTCACGACACTGCATTATCTTACAATATCGTGGTATTATTTTACAGTTTTATCACATTATCATTGACATCATTATTTCATGTCATCGTTTTCGTACAAATTATTTATCGTACATATTATACATATTAAATAATTATCATACATATTATTTATCAGACATATTATTTTACAATAACGTCATACTATTTTACATTATCACAGAGTTATTGCAGTCACACCTATACATTCTTTCGTGGTGTTAATGATCATGATATTGAAAGATAGTCGTTGGAAGTTCCGTGTTTTGCATTTTGGCTAGAGTATAATAGATTTCCATGTTCTTGCTTTGAAATGGCAGTAGTCTGTATGAAGAAATGTAGGTACAAAAGAATCAAGCAATATGTTGCCACACTTGTATTGCAATTCTTTTATTATACTTTAGGAATGTTAAAACAGTGTTGGAAAAGTACTGTTTTGTGAAAGAGCATTTTAAAAAACAGTATTGAATTTAGAACTACTAATAAACTTCAGACTGTTAAATTCAAACGGCAATCAATACACGACTCAGATCTATGAAAGGCAGGCAATCATTATTCTATTCATAGCCAGCTTCATATAATGCTTATCGAATCTGCATTCCCTCACGGTGTAAGAACAAAGAGCAGCTCGAATTTTATTTTAACATGTTCGAGGATAAAATCAATATTTATAATACTACAAAATAGGAGCTATTTTCTAAAAACGTTATAATGACACTATGCTTTCAAACATTAATGTTTCTGAAATTAATAATTTTATCAACATCCTACTGTGATACGCAATGGTAATCGATTTACAAAACAATGAAGCTGTTATCAGTTTTCCTTCATAAGGATAAATCACTGCTTATAAGGCAATAAAATTTTCTAGTTAATCTTACATCCTTTCAGTTTTCTAGTCAATCTCATACCCTTATTTCCTGAAATCTGTTATGAAAGTCTTGACAACTTAAATCAATTTTCTGTAACACAGTGAACATAAAACCGTTTATGGAAAACAGCAAAAAAATCTAACAGCAAATCTTTTATGATGAAGCTGAAACATAAGAGTAAATAAAGTAATAATAACTTGTTAACGTGATATGGAACTGGATTTATGATTTCTAATGATAATAATATATTAGCAAAATTTCCAAAACTCAAAACTGCGTATTGAAACCGAAAATTCGTAGTAAGTTCTTTGTTAGGTAAAATATTATAGCGATAAAAATGATTTTTTACGTAGTTTGTACTTTAAAGGGGTGTTTTGTTTGAGAAATTATTTTTCCGTGGATAAATGCACTGGAAATTTGAATGACTTACATTTCTATTAAATTTATCATTTAAAAACGCATGAAGAATACTAATTACAAAGGAAACATTAAAGCGTTATATGAGCAAGTAAACTCACGATGGTATTTCTGCAGACATATTTTAAAGTATGCTGTAAATACATTTCTGTACAACGACATTATATATTTCCCCCAAACTGATTATGTTACTCTCAACATAATGTTCATAGTTTCTTCAAACGTATAATTTACATAGAACAGTACTTAAAATATTTGTATTTTACGGTATTATTAAATATTTGTATTTGTATTTTATTTGTATTATTTTTATTTATGATTTTACAGACATAGTATTATGAACAATACACCTTTAGTACATATTTTTTAGTGTTTGAAAAATGTTTTCCCAGAAAAACAATATGTAAAATTTCTTTTCTCAGTAGAATCTGACATTTATTTGCAGGTCAGCAAGAAATGAACTCATGCAATGATCATATTGTTACGGATTTTGTATTTATTTAGCTATTTTTAGTAGAATTGTAATTAAATTGCTTCATTTTCCTGTGCAATGCAGCGCGTGACAAAATTTAAGAGAAAGAAACTCCTGAAAAGTAAAAATACGAGAGCACGTGCATTTAACATTTAATAAATAGATATCTCGTAATTGCTTTTGCTATCCAGAAAAATCGAGAAAATAACAAAATATTCTCGTGCTTATTAAAAAGCTTGGAAAAGCCGGATTAAAACATCTCAGCTCAGTTGTAGTTGTTTTAAGTGAACTGTTGTTGCTTACTTAGTGCTGTTATTGATTGTAACGAATTCGCTGTGAGATAGACTTAGCTTTCTCTGTTTTGCATTGAGTTCTGTTTAACGTTATAGTAGTTCAAAATATAACTACCTTGAGATATTGTGATATTGTACGAATACTTCTGAGGAAATATTTCAGCAATTTGTTTTATTTTTGTGAAAAGAATTTTATTAACTTTCTACCGACTTGCGCTTTCAATCCATTACGAACCCGTGCGCACGCAACAATATTAAATTTATCTCTTCTATTGTATTACTAAAGTTACTCATATAAATTTCATGAATGTTTATGAAGTATTAAAACTGTAATAAATTCACTTGTTGAAATTTGGGTTTTTTTCTTGAATTCTTCTAAAATATCATCGCTAAATATTTCAGTTTCAATGCATTATAAACGCATCTTTTTGATTAAAATCTCATGATTAACATGAGTTTTAATAGCCATTATTTATATGCGTAACACATCATATAGGAATAGTTATAAAGTATCCATTAGAGAAGTGTCACGAAGCCATGTTTTATCTCTTAACATTTATCAGAAATAATAATTTCTATTTAAGTTTATCGTACCTGAACATATTTTTTTTCTTTCTAGTGTGAACATTCTGAATTCCCATCTGACGCAGACTTCCATTCTCCTCAACTTGTTATACAGATTTTTATTACTGACCCAACACTAATGCTCTTTTTAATATTGGGTTGGCAAATAAGTAATTGCGGATTTCACTCATAGATGGCTTCAGTTGAATTTTTA
>KL822023.1:0-39005 GCA_000611955.2 Stegodyphus mimosarum
ACACAATTGAGAAATCAACAAAAGAGGCATAACAATATTAATTAAACATTTTGTAGAACTTGTTTGTAGAGCACTGTTTTATTTGCTTTATTCCAACATCTCATAGGTATCTTAGTTTTAGTTGTGTTAAAAGCTCAGACAAATAATATGATATATCCAACTGAATGGCCTTGGATTAAACGTATCAAAATGTAATGATAAATTTCTTCCAAAATGCAGAATATTACGAGAATAACCTGTTGACAGATGAACAGTGCCATTGTAAATATTCTGATGGATAAGCAATGTGAGCAATTGCATGTCCCCATTTTTCTTGCAGCAGAGTATCGTGTAAAATATATTTCAACAAGTATGTAAAAATTACAGAATTCAGTTACGTACAAAATAAAAATGTACTTGTTGCATATAATTTTTTTTACGTTACTTTGATGAAAATTAAAAATTTAACTATCAAAATTGTAATGGCACATTAAAATTTAATTGCAGCATGTAACACTTGAATAGTTCTACAAATTCAAATTTAAAATCCTTATGCATAATGGTTCTCACCCTGCACTGTACCAAGATTTAAATCTTAATTTTTAATAGCCATTCATTTATGTGATTAGGTGGCATGATTCCATAATATTCATAACTTATTTAATATGCTGAATTTATCTCACGGAAAATCCAGTTTTTCATTACACTTCTCTGCTGTTATGTTTTCACTCAACCATGTAAGTAAGTTAACTTTAAGCAGCATAGTCTTCATTTCCATTTATTATAAAAACATACTTCAAACGGAAAACAAGGGGGGCGATGAGTTTATCTTCTTTTTTTAAATGAAATCAAAAGGCAAATATTCTATCATTCTTGTATAATTTCAGAAATTGATTTAACTTTAAAATCTCACGACTGCATGCTTTCATGCACGAAATGCAGATGCACATAAGTTATGTGCGATATTTAACTAATTTTCAATTTATCGCTTTTTTTCAAACCATACAGTAAATATCCTCTTATTTACTAACAATCCAGACGTTCTGTAAAGTTATATAAACTCGTCAGACTGTGATCAGGCATGATATAAATGTTGCTCACCATTGGAGCTCTTAATCTACTTGGATTCTTGATTCCCAAGCTTTTATTCTTCGGCCTATCAGTTCTATAAACACTGTTGCATCCAGGGACGAAACAGGTTGCACTATACGATTTATTGATAATGGAAATTGATATCAAAGCAATATTTTCGGTATTACTACCTATGTAAAATACTACGACAAAACAAACTACTGGTGATCGCAGCGCCCTCTATAAATTATGCGACAAAAAGTGGACCGTTTTTGGGAAAAGCGGTAATACGAGTTTCACCTCCTTCATTATACTCCGTGGACTCCGTCAACTCTACCTTCCATGATGTGGATCATATGCTTGTTGCCAATTTGAAATACTTCTAATAACGAAATTATACTAGACGTAGAACAAGATATAGATATATTTTTAATACTAGTAACAGCTTAAGATGGCTGAGAGTGATGATTTTACTTTTTGATTATAATCTGTAATCAAAACATAGGATGATGTTACGAAAAGATTAATCGTTCTAATGTTTATTTTTTGTATTTTATATTTTCTGGGTCATAAGCAAGCCTCACTTAAATTTTGTTAGCATAGTTTAGTAATTTGTGCATGGCGACAGTGTTCAAATTCTTGTTTTTATGAAAACTGATATTATTTTACGACTAATCGCCACAGATGTAGGTTTTTATTCTGTTGACTTTTTCAGAACTATGATGTGAGCCTTTAATTAAAGGCTACTTCATGCTGAAATATTGAAAGCTAGAAAAATCCGTGATCATTTTCTTTTAATCTTTAATATTATTCGTATTGTAAATTCGAATACCAAGCGAATCAAACTATCGTAACATAAATGCAAGTAACGAAATGAATCTGTGAGCAGCGGTTCGGTGCTTTGAGTTAGCCGAATTACCTGTTACTCCATAGGTTGTCTTCAAGTCGAGTAATAAATCATTTGGAAGAAGCATTGTTTTAAAAGAGCGCATGCATACCAGTGCTGGAGAAAAACCTCATGTGTGTGAGGTATGTAAATGAATATTTTCTCAAAAGATTTGTTTAAACATGCATGCTACAGGAAACAGATCATATGTATGCGAAGTATGTATGAAGTCATTTAGAAGTAAGAATGGTTTAAAAACACATGTGCTTATTCACACAGGAGAGAAATGTTATGTGTGTAATGTATGTACGAAGCCATTTAGGTTTAAGAGTAATCTAATTAAACATATACGCATTCACACAGGAGAGAAATGTTATGTGTGTAATGTATGTAACAAGTTATTTAGAGAAAAGAGTGCTTTGAATCAGCATATGCTTATTCACACAGGAGAGAAGCCCTATGTGTGTGAAGTATGCCCAAAGTCATTTACTATCATATGCGTATTCACACAGGAGAGAATCCGTATATGTGTGAAGTATGTATGAAATCATTTAGAACTAAGGTTGGTTTAAATTATCATATGCTTATTCACACAGGAGACAATCCATATGTGTGTGAAGTATGTATGAAGTCATTTAGAACTAAGGTTGGTTTAAATGGGCATATGCATATTCACACAGGAGAAAATCCATATACGTGTGAAATATGTATGAAGTCATTTAGAAGTAAGGGTGGTTTAAATGGGCATATGCTTATTCACACAGGAGATAATCCGTATGTGTGTGAAGTATGTATGAAGTCATTTATAAGTAAGGGTGGTTTAATTAAGCATATGCTTATTCACACAGGAGAGAAGCCATATGTGTGTGAAGTATGTACAAAGTCATTTAGACAAAAGGGTAGTTTAAATAAACATATGCTTCTTCATGGAAATGGAAAACCTTATATATGTGAAATATGTAATAAGACAGTTGGTGAAAAGAACAAATTAGACAGGCATATGCTTATTCACACAGGACAGAAAATTCATGTCTGTGAAGTTTGTAAGAAGTCATTTATTCGAAAGGATAAATTAAATGAGCATATGGTTGTTCACACAGAAGATAAACCTTATGTGTGTGAAGTATGTAATAATTCCTTTAAACGTAAGAGTAATTTAAAGGAGCATATGAGTAATCACAGACTAGAGAAGGCTTATGTGTGTAAAATATGTAAGAAGGCAATTAGTCGAACTTCTGGTTTGAAGCAGCATATGCGTATTCATACAGGAGAGAAACCACATACGTGTGAAGTATGTTACAAGTCATTTAGACTAAAGGTTTCTTTAAAACGGCATATTCTTATTCACACAGGAGATGGTTTAGTCAAAACTGTATTTTGAAGCAGCATATGCATATTCACAGATGAGAGAAACTGTATCTGTGTGAAGTATGTATGATGTCATTATAAGACAGAAGTATGGCTTAGATGTACATAGTCGCATAGGAGAAGTAACATACTTCACACCTTATATGTGTATTTAAGTATGTAAGAAGTCATTGAATCAAAGGCATAGTTTGAACTACCATATACTTATTCACAGGACAGAAATGTGTCTGTCAAATATGCAGTAAGTCATTAAGAGGAAAGAGTAACTAAACAAACATATTCATACTGGCACAAGTAAGATATCTTTTGTTTAAGTTATGTAAAAAGTTATTTATTCTAAAAGGTGATTTAAATATGTATCTGCAGAGAACAGAAATCTCATGTTTTATGTATGTAAAGGTAATTTTTTTAAAAGTAATTGAAGTATGTGTCAATAGAGAAGAGAAATCTCATGAGTTATGTATGTTGTTATATAGACACAAGAAGAATTTGAGGAAACATGGCTTTTATCTATGCAATAGACAAGTCTTTTGAGAAAATTTAGCTTAAAACCAATTTTTAATTATCGATGCTTTAAGGACCTGACCTAGCAGTGAAGAAACCTCATTATGTAAGGCGAAAGTTGATTCAGTTGTACCAGTTGGCAGAAGTTAGGAGCGATAATGATAAAAATTCTTGGAATTTAGGGAGATGCTCAGTGGCAGAATTTAGGATTTGCTGGCATTATATTGGGCAGTATAAAGCTGACTGTTGTTCTTATATGACCAAAATAAATAACAAATCATTTAGTTGTTTCCACAAGAGAAAAAACTTCCAGTTCATTTTAAAGAATAATTATTGTAAGTAGCATTATATTATTCATTCAATTATTCCTTGAACTCAGACTTAATTGATTTTGCATCTCCTATAGCATTTCCCAGAGTTGAATCCTTTGTACTGTATTGCACTTTTCGCATCATTTCATAAACAGTATAAAGGTATGAAAAGTTGAAATTTTTTGCTTTCTCATCGAAAATGAACCTCGTATGCATTTGTGTCTTGAGTGTTGGGAATGCCCTGAAATGAGATATCACTGAAGCAGTGTTATGCACATACTGTTATAATTTTGGATGGTGATGCCAACATCATAGTTGCAAAAACCAGCTCATATTATCGTCAAGCAAGCAAATAAGTTTGAGCCCCTTGAACAAATAAAGTTTTTCCTTTATAGTAAGTGTATACAAACAGATGTCAGGTTATTTTTACTTACATTCATTATCTGTTTCTAAGTGTTCAGTCTTTATATCTGTCACTTAACAAAATGCACTCTGTGGATCATATGCTTGTTGCCACTTTGAAATGCTTTTAATAATGAAATTCTGAAGCATGGCTAAATGTTTCACCTTTATCTCTCTTCTAACTTATTTGCGTTCTGTTTTAAACTTGACTTTTTATGAGTTTGATGCAGATACTAATCACAATGTGATTAGTGATGGAAATTTCTTCATTCTGTGTATTATGAAATAATGTATTACTAACTCATTTTTAGTGAACAAATACTGAAGACTGGCTACGAAGCTGCTGTACCAAATATATGCTGCAGTCAGTCCACCACATTCACCAAAATAATGCAAGATTAAACCTTGTTGTATTAGGAAAAAGAAATGAGATCTCTTCCATATTTTTCAGTCAAATCTTGGGTTTATGAAGTACAGCAACTGCATGTGTATAAAGTAGGTCAGAAGACATTTGGGAAATATTTCCGTGCAGTCAGAAAATGTAGCAGGTAAGAAATCTATATATACTAGATACTTATTCAAAACTATTCTGATTTTTTTTGTTCATCCATTGGCAAGAGAAAATGTCTAACTTGCAAGGATGCACATTTTATAAGCGGAAGGCTCAATAAGCATACCAAAAAATCGCTTTATTTCAACTAGCAACTTATGCTCAGCTTTCAAAAAGTAACACAAATTATCATTATAAAAATCAGAAGCCTAAATTTTTTTTCCCAGTTCTGTAAATAATGTAACTTTGAATTTTGATAGAAACTATCCAGATTTTACACTTTGTCACCATTTTTTAGTTTCAATTCAAGGAAGATCCACTTCAGGAATGAAACCTAACAAATATTTTTAAAGAGAAAAGTAGAAGTAACTAAGCTTTGCAAGATTATTATAAAATTTTATTTAATGGAGTTTATTGAAGTAACAGTTCTGTATTTCAGCCTGTTTGTTTTATTTAATAAATCTTCATTTTACAAAAATTTTAACCAAACTGCTTTGTTACATGGGTATAGCCAGCTCAGAATACAGTTGGTGCCCTAAGAACTCATGCGGTTATACTGTTCTGCATATTACAGCATTTTTATATGTATGGGTAATAATTATCTGTTAAATATATTAAACCCAATAATGTTTATAAAAATACTAAATATATTGTATACTTTAATAATAATAATAAAATTATGTAATATAATTACGGATATGTTTATTTAAATAATGTATTTACAGACATATTAAATGTGCATTTGTAATCATTACCTTACAGACATATTAAATGTGTAGTTCTGTATTTTTCTTTTTCACATTAAGAGTTTTAACCTTTATTAAAGGAAGCAGCAAATAACAAAAATAAAATAAACTTAGCAAAAGTACTTTTGGTATTTTACTTTCGTATCTGATGTACCCCACATACATATAAAGGAATATTAATATTATTTTGAAATTTATTTTAATTAGTTTCATAATAGTACAGAATAATAATGTTACAAATCTTATACGTATGTAAATGATTTCAATTAAATTATATGTAAAATTGTTGTATTTTTTTGTATAATGTAACGTAAAAATCTAAAGAAGCAAAGCTGTGCTGGAAAAAAAAAAAAAAGAATACAAGGCAAGTTTATTTAACATTGAGTAAATGGTTATCTCAATGAATTGGCAAGATATTGCCAACTTTGGTGGGAAGTCTCCAGACTTGGAAACATTTGGGTTGGTTGCTGTATAACTGCAATGGGTATTGTAATTGAATATCTGTAACTGTATCTGGCCGTCATATGCCTTCCAGTAATTTTGAGAAGTGGAAGTTACTAGAAATCTCTCGGTTGGTGGAAGAAAACTATATACGACCAGAGAGGATATTAGTTTCTCAGTGGCTAAATGAGATCTGAATTTGAAAGTATTGAGAAAACAAATCATTCTCATTTCAGATGCATTCAGAGAATCTTTGCATTGCGCTGGTTTAACGTTCTTAGTAGTGTGAAGTGTAATTTCTGATTGTACTCTGTAATACTGTGAATGGCTGTGTGATTATTTTTGTGGAAAGTTCCAGAACTGCGAAGTTTTTCTATTGATAAAATAAATTTTATCAAGCTATCATCGGTTCTGTCTGCATTCAGTCTCTTACAAACATGCACATATGCAACAGTATTTATAATCATTAACATGTTAAATGCATATTTCTGTTTTTTATGTTAAGTGTTTTAACCTTTATTAAAACAGTTTTAAAAGGCATAGTAAAGGAAACAACAAATAACACAAAGAAAATAATATTACCAAAAGTATTCCTCGTATTTTACTTTCATTTCTGACATCCACATCCACATACATGTAAAGGAATATTAAAATAATTTTGAAATATATCTTACTTTGATTTCATAATAATACAGGGGAAAAATCCATATTTTTATTATATATAACTGTATAATTAAGGATATTCGGTAAAAATATATTTACAGGTGCCCCTCGGTGATTTTTGATGATATATGGACACCGAGTTTGTGCAGTTCTTTGACTTGTTATTTTGGCTTTGTGTAGCGGCGATTTTTGCATCAAAACTCGCCGCTACACAAAGACAAAATAACAAGTTGAAGAATTGCACAAACTCGGTATCCATTACACATTGACCTATTTTTATTTTAAAAAAATCGGAGATTTCCACAAGCTCGGCATTGCACACTGACTTGACTTTGTCCATGTACACATCAATCTGTTTTCACTTAAAAAGTAATGGAGCATCCAATTCTACACTAGAGTCAAAGAAAAAATATATAACCTCAATAAACTACATTTTAAATCAAACAATGAAATAACATAATAAAGGAAATATCCACATATCCTATTTAGAAATTTCTGTGTCGTCAGTCTGTGGCACACAAAGTTCCTTAACAGCATCCAAAAACGTTTCTAAAACCGTGTTCCGTTTCTAATGGAACACTTTATATAGTAACCATTTGAACCTCTCTTGCGACATAGCTATCTGAATTATCTGTACGTTCGACCGTATGCATTTCCTTGGTACAAACAGGACACTTATAATTTCGTCGAGTTACATCCAATGAAATTTCTTTTCTTCTCTCCTCAACCACTTAAAAAAAAAAAAACCTTCTGCTCTCTCGTTTTATACTGCCAAACACCCACTTTACTACCGGAAGCCATTTTACAATGCAAAGCACACAATATGCAACATACTTCCTAACTGACATCCTATAAATATCTTCCTATCAGTCAAATTCAGCACAATCAATTACATCATGATAGGGTTTCCATAATATTCAGATTCTGAATACCATAACAGATTTAGCATTATCCAGGTTGTGCCACAAGGAGACCTGCTACTCTACATCCCCCCTTAAAAACTCTTCTTGATTATAGAATGATTATATGCATATAAATGAAAAAAAAAGTAACTTGGGTATATGATATTTACATTTCATATTTACACTTTTGTCTATTTTTTTTCATGGTGGTACTTCTCTAAGAGAGTGATACCACCTTTGAAAAAGCACAAAGCATTGTATGTTTTGCACATGTACTGCAATCCATATCGGATTCACTATTTGAAGGCAATTCGTGTAGCACTTTTAGTGCTTCAGAAATGGTCAGCCCTCTCCGGCCCATTTGGAAAATAATTAAAAATAAAAAAAACTAATATCTACAGTTAGGAATTATAAACTATAAAATATAAGTTAATAAACTACAACTCAAAATTATTAAAACATAGTGCTAACAAAACTTCTTTTGAGTGAAAGAGAACTGTTCTAATGCAAAAACAAACAGCTAACTGATAAAATTAGTTACAACATTAGGGCTAATTTTATCAGTTAGCTGTTTGGTTTTTCATTAGGAAGATCACCCGAACAATTTCTTAATTGATAACTAAGCCTCACCTTCAGAAAAACTGAACAGCTCTCCAGTCAGTTGTGAATCAGCTGACTGGAGAGCTGCAGAGAAGCAAAGATACAGTTGTTGGTTTGCATCTAGTTTCACAGTGATTCCACTCTGGGCACACCTGGTGTTGTTCGCAGTTGGATTTTAGGCAAGATTTCAAGGTAAAAATTTAAAACTAATATAGAATAAGGAGATTAGCATACATAATAACATAGAAATTTCTTTTCAAACAATTCCTTTTATATCCTAAAAAAAAAGCTGGAAGATTTTGAAAAAAGAGGGTCTTTAAAAATAAAACATGTCTAAAATATATGGATAGTTTTGTGTTGTGCTTCCATCTAGTATAAACAAAGAAGGTTCAGAGTAACCTATAAAACCTTTTTCATTAATTTTTCAAACTTTGTGGTACGGTCATACCATACCACAAAGGGTTAAACATATAAAAGTTGTGTATGTGTCATTTCTGTTAATGATAAAATTAAATTGCAGATAAATTTAGGAAAGACAACATTTTCTGCCCTTTCATTTTGGTTCAGAAATTAGAATATTCCCGTATTCTAATTCTGTTGGCTGTGAACTGGCAAATATATCTGTATCTTTATCAACTGATATTTCATTGGTATAATGAATATAAATTTCTGCACTCTTCTCAAAACACTCACAGACGTTCACATTGAAAAATGTTATTCAGCAATGTAGCTGCAAAAGTATATCAATATTAGGGGAAGAGTTTTCAGTTGAAGGTTTTAAATCCGAAGTGCGTGGGAGTTGTGCTTTGGGAATAAACATGAAATACCAACACCAACATTTCATTTCTTTGTTCAGAAGTACGGGAGATGATAAATCATCTTTATGTGTTACGCTCAACTCATTTTCATCAAAGAAAACATTAAGCAGAGAGGCTCTTTGCACATTTTTAGATGAATTTCATTGTATTTGCAGAAATATTTTAGTGTTTTACATGTTCCATTTGATTACCTTTATTCTTCAGTATCTTTCTACACCATAATTTCCAAAAAGCTCTTTTTTAGTAGCGGGAGAAGTATTTTATCCTATTCCTCTTGAATAGCTTTCAAAAGTCCAAACAGGATTGTAGGTCGAAGTCTGGACAATCCACTTTTTTAAAGTCCAAAAGTGCAAAAAATCCTTGCACGTTACATCGGGAGATTTAGAAGGGATATGAGTGAACGTTATAACCTTGATACACATTTCTTATTCCATTTTTCCAGGTAATTAACAGTGGATTCTGACATGCAGCTGCTTGCTGTGTTTTGATGCAGTTCTACTGATTGATGGCTCTGTGGGTAAAGAGAAGGTATTTCATATTTGAAAATTAGGTATGAAATATGTTCCTGATAATGTGTGGAGTTGATCTTAACGGTTTTCTGCTCTCTGTTTAATTTTTATTTGTTGTTATATCAACCACAATCGTAAATCTTCAAAAGGTATTTATGATTGTGGTTGATATAATGACAAATCAATTCTTTTGATTCTTTGAACTATGTTCTAAGATTTTTTTTCCTCCTCTTTGATGATAATAAATGGATTTCTTTTTATAGCGGTCATTTAAATGTACCAAAGTGTGACATGTATTGTCACAACATTTTTCCTTTTTTGTCCCAATAATTGTTTCTCATCGAGAAGTCTGCAGTTCATTTTGCTTTCACCTATATGTATCATGGAGAAAGATGATGCACATTATGTTTTTTCACATTTTTAAGATTCAAGTCAGCATTAATCACTTTGTTTACAGTTACACTGAACATTTTTAATTATTATGCAACTGTCCTTTGACTTCGAAGATTTTCTTTTAACATTTGTACATTTGCAACATTCCAAACATTCCATCTTTTCCTTGAATATGTATTTTGAACAATTTTTCTGCTTGAAGCCAAACTTTGACAGTATTGTATATCGTTGGTTTAAATACCAAAAAATCGTGGCTTTCATAGCATTTTCTAATAACTAGATACGAGTAATTTTCTTTGGAAAAAGTATGAACATAGCCTTCCATCCAGAACGTCTTTAAACATGCCATTTTGTATGAAAACAAAATTTTCAAATAGAAGACGATTATTTGCACTTTCAAAAGCATAGTTGCAGTTAAAACAAATTTCCAAACATCAGTTTTTTTTTTTAAATAGCAAAGCAAAGTCGTCTAAAAAATATGCAAATAACTCCTGTATAACATACAGTTAGGCAAAGAAACAACCTTGTGTTTAGTGTAAGTTTTGACCAAGATTATTAATTTTGAGAGTGAACAGGTACAGGTCCCTGTTCATCAGGAACAAGAAAAATTCTGCAGAATTTCTTTTTAAAGAAATAATCTCATTGTTAGCACTATTTGTCGCTTCTTTTGGTTTTCTTCAAATACTTCATCTAATGGCTATAATGTAGTAATTATTAATAAATATAGCACATTTAGAATCCTATTTCATATAAAAAATGTATGGGTTTTCACAAATATGAAAAATATATGAGTTTTCACTAGTTTCTGACAATTTTCCCAAAATTCTAATCGCAAAAGATGTACTTATTATTAAAAAAAATAGTGTATTTAGAAGCCTATTTAATATGAAAAATTTGTGAGTTTTCATAAATTTTGAATTCTTTCACATTCTGAATTTAGCTACTAGGTTTCCTGCACTACTTAATTTAAGAATTTCAGAAAGTATAAGTCTCTTTCATTTACTTTTAAAAATATCCCATTATATATTTTATTATAAAATATAAAACTATACTGTACTTTGTATTACGAGGTATAAAACTGTATTTGATAAAAATTTATTTACAGGTTCCCTGTGGTGATTTTTGGTGGTACATGGACGAGTTTGTGCAATTTTTTGACTTGTTATTTTGCCTTTGTGTACCGGCAATTTTTGCACCAAAAATTATGCTACTACAGAGCCAAAGTAACAAAAATTGCAGAAACTCAGTATCTATGTACACATCGACCTATTTTCACTTAAAAAAAAATCAGAGAATTGCACAAACTTGGCATTGCGCACTCCCTTAACTTCGTCCATGTACACATCGATCTAGTTTCACTTAAAAAGTCAAAGGAGCACCCAATTCTACACTAGAGCCATACGAAAAATATATAATCTCAATAAACCAAATTTTAAATCAAAAAAATGAAATCACACAAAAAAGGAAATGCATCTATGTACTACACAAAGGAAATATCCACTTACCATATTTAGAAATTTCTGTGGCACACAAAATTCCTTAATAGCATTCAAAAACTTTCTTCAAACCATGTTCCCTTTCTAATGGAATGCTTTTTATGGGAGCATTTGATCCTTTCTTGCGACAAAGCCATCTGAACGACCCCTTGGTTTGACCATATGCATTTCCTTCGTACAAACACAACACTTATAATTCCATTGAAGAACAGAGTTTCATTCCTTCTGTCCTCCCCCCCCAAAAAAAAATCTTCCACTCTCTTGTTCTTTACAATAAAACACCCAGCTTACCACCAGTAGCTATTTTACGATGCAAGGCACATAGTATGCAACGTACTTCCTAACTAACATCCAACACACAAACAAGCGCCCTTGCAAATCTTTTCCCATCAGTCAAATTCACCGCAATCACATAACCAATTACATCATAATGGGGTTTCCATAGCATTCAACTACTCAGGTTACCATAAATGAAACAACTTGGCGATAATCCAAGGGACACCCTTAATATAGGCTTACCCTATATTTGTTTATTATAAAATGTAATAGTATAAGGCATTATCCCTTTATAGCTCTATAAACTTAATAAAGTTGATGCATTATTAGCAAATTTTAATTCAGTCATTCATTTATGCTCACCTGCCTTTTGAAAAAAAAAAAAATTGTGTTAAGAGAAAGATTTTGTCTAACTACGTAACATGGAACCAGGAACTCTATAATGATAACATCTCTAAATAGTATAGTTAAATAAAATTAAGATCACTGCAAATGAAAAAGACATTTAGAGTACAGGCGATAACCCGGCTAATTAATAATAGAATAAATTTACCCATAATCGAAATTTTCAGTTTAAACAAATGCACAATTGCACTTGCTACAAGAATTTTTAATGACATGAAATATTACTTTACTTATTATAATTATAAGAATAGTTAAAATTTTATAATATCCAGAATTTTGAGATGAGGGGAAAAATTGCTTACTTGTTTCTAAACGAGAAATGCTTTCAGTTCTACTTGTCGGAATGCATTTGTTCTTAAAAGTGTAAAGAGTATGCAGCTATTTTTAGATGTTTACTTTATGTGTAATATTTAAAATTGGAAAAGAAAGGGTAGTGTTAAGAATAAATACCATCTAGAATTTAAAAGGGAATAATTATCGTTTTAAAATTTAGGACATGAATCTAAACTATTATATGATGTAAATGAATCCAGCAAAAAACTAAGCATATTTTCATATTCCTACCAGAGGTAATTAATGTTTCATTTATCTGTATTATGCATTATGATAAAAAAAACTATACTATATTTATTTTAGAAAAATATATTTGAACTATTGTAGAACATCGACTTTTGTAAAATCAAGAGTGTACCAGCAAAATTATTTTCATCCGAAAACAGTTTTTGGTGGTTTAAGGTTTTGGCTTATATTGGCAATGTATATGATTTTACAAATATGTTAAACTTTGTCATTTTAATTAGCATTCCATGTATGCTTGTTTGTTTGTTTAACTGAGTAGGCCAAAGCACACAGAGGCTGTCTGCCTGTGGGAAAGAATGCCTTTTTGGAAGACTTTTTAAGGGAAACTGATTTGTATTTATGTTATGCATAAGGAAAGCCATAAAATAATTTCTGTAGTCCGCTCATTCACTGAGATCACTTAACAGTGCTAATATAAGAGATCTTATATATTCTGCCCACTAATAAGCTGTACGCTCTCTGCTTTGTATGACATTCTTCTGTTCTATACTGCATGTGTTCATAATTATCTGATAATTTGTCCCAAACACTGATACATGCAAAATAAATAAACAGCTATTGTTGTTGGTGCTTACCTTCTGTCTGCTGAATACCAGGGCTGAATAAGGCATACAGGTAAAATTTATTTTATTTCATTTGTTATTTTTCAAAATTGTTGAGAGAATTTTCTTCACGTTTTCTATAAATACTGTGTTTTATTATGCAGTAAGATTTTCTGAAGGGGGGAAAAACCTTCCTTCTTTATTCAAAATAGATATATATGTGAATATACCAATACATACTTCCAGAATTATCCATACATAAAAATGTGATGCTTTCTGATTATGTGCAGTCCTAATGGAAAGTTACTAACTCATTGGTGGTTTTGAGAAGCATTCTCAAACTCAGAACTGTTTGCTTTGACATCTTTATTTCAACAATGCATCCATTGATAGTTTCTTTTTCTGTTCAAGACATATGCATATTTTTTTTTTTCTGCACTGTTGTATTGTTCTATATGCCAAACAGTTTTCTCTAGATAAATGCCTGTTCCAGTTTGATATTTCTAGCTAGAAATATTATCATGCTACTCTGATTGTAGTAAAATTTTTCTAAACAAAGGAAATATACCTGGTTATTGCAGTAAAACAAATGAATAGAATGGCACAGTTTAAAATCTTTTATTGACTGAAATTTCCTTGAAAACATGAACACTGTTATAATACATAATATGATTTTTTCCTGGCATGGTATATGTTTTTTTGTTTAGTGTATATTATCCTATAAGAAAAATTATTTTAAAATTTCATCGTCTTAGAAGAATTTGAAATATCTTCCAGTATTGCAGCAATGCTTATTAAAATATAAAATCCTGGGTAGTTGTATTTGCAGTTTATCATCTGGCTGCTATCCAAATAGATTAATATTTTAGTACAAGTAAAAGCTTATTTTTTAATTTGCATCTTTAAAATTATTGCAAACGTGTCTACATACTGAAATAAATATGGTATTTTTGATATCTGACTGATGATTGACCATTTGAAAATGACCTGTGATATTGAAAAGTCAAAAACTTCACTCATGTGCTGCATACATAAATACATTTTCACGATGTTATGAACTGCCTATTTTACTGAAAGCACTATGGCAACAAGATAGGCAATCCATAACAATGAAATGCATTGAAATCAATAAAAATGTATCATCAATGAAAACGTATTTATGCAGCAACCCAGATATGTGCATACATGCAGATGAGTGAAGTTTTGGCTTTTCAACATTAATGGTAATTTTTTTTTGTTAGTGCCAATTTTGATTTAGTGTTTGATTAGAGTTTACATTTTTTTCATTTAAGGAGCTGTAATGGAACGTTGAAGTTCCCGGCTGATGACAAAGAAAGGGTTGCAATTCTCCAGAAATATGGCATTTTGCCTAAGAGTAGGGAATGTATAAGATTTCATCGCATTTTATGACAAAATGTCATGCATTTCTGTGAAGTATTTCAAAAATATCGAAATTTGTACACTGATAGAGTAATTTGTTGTTGAATTCTCGGATTTTTTCGAAGTGAAAATGGATTGCTGTGTATATGGTGAAACAACAATGTATGCAGTGCAAATAGGTCTATGATGCCAAGTTTCTGCAATTGTGTGATGTCTTTTGAAGCTAAAACAGATCAATGTGTATATATGGAGAACAGCGAGAGAAAAAGAAGTAAGTGCCATTGTTATGGGTGTTTCTCACATTTACAACTTTGTTAATTGGCTGCAATTTTATGCAGTTCTTAATCATTTTTAAAAATAGCTGTTACTTCTTGCATAATGCCGTGTTCGCTATGATATTCCATAATATCGGGCCGAGATTAGACCCTTGAAGAGCTCCTTTATAATATGGTTTCATAATATTGACACCATCTCTGTTATATGAAATTTTTCTGTCGTTCAGATAATTCTGTAAGAGTCGGTATAAGTTTTTGGGAAGTCCCATGTCGTGAAGGGTAGCCATTATACCAGGCCACCATAGATGATTAAAAGCAGACATTGCGTCCAGAGAGATAATGCTTGTATGCCAATTCCTTTGATGATTCTCTTTGATTATTTTCACCATGTTATCTAAAGCATCTATAGTGCTTCTTCCCGGCGTGAAGCCGAACTGTAGAGGTTGGAGGAGGTTTCTCGACATGAGGAAATGACTGATTCTATGAGCCAACAGTTTATACAGAATCTTTCCCCACGAGGAAAGAAGACATACTGAACGATAAGCACCTGGACTGCTTCTGTCTTTACCCTCTTTTGGAAAAAGTACGAGATTAGCTATTTTCCATTCATTTGGGAAATATCCCATTTTGAGACAAGAGTTCAAAACTTTGCCAAAAATCTCGCTGTCAGCGAGGTAAAGTTCTTCTACAAATTCTAGGGTTATATTATGCATGCCAGGTGCTCTTCCTTTCTTTGTCATTTTTATGACTTCTTTGATTTCCATGTCCGAGAATGGAGCATCATCTTTTGTATCAGGCTCTGTGCATGCCTTCAGTCTCATCCTCCTGTGGATCTCTCCATCCGTCTCCACTTCATCTTTCGGAAAATGGTGATCTATGATCTGGTCTATGGTTTCTGAAGCGTTAAAAGTATATTAGCCATCTGTCTTTTTGAGATTGAGCGGAGTCTATGCCTTTCTTCTTCATTCCAATGCTCGCCCTGATATTTCCTTCTTAAAGCTCTTACCTTTTTACTTTGAATTGTTAGTTCAACTGACCACCATGGGTGGGTCTTAGGAAAAATGCGACTGTTACTAGAATCTTTGCAGTTTCTATAATAAGTAGTCTCTACCTCTTTTGCAATAAAACTATGTCTTGTTTCGTATCCAAGGAGGTGGTGTGCTGAATGCTCTGAGCGAAACTCTATCCAGTTCGTCCTTTTGAGTTTCCATTTTGGCTGCACTCTCCTCTGAAGATCAACTATACATCTGTTATAGTTATTTGTAAAATTCAAACATGTAAATATTGTATATATTTTCTTTCATCTTTATGTATTTTATGTTTATTTGATTTAATAAAGGACCAGAGAGTCCCAACGATGTTGGCGAAGTTGACAATCATCCAGTGAGAAAGTTCTATGTCCGTCATGCCTTTAGCCCTAAACGGCCGCGTGGTACTAGCGTACGACCGGTATTTTCGTTTCGGCATTTTTAGGCAAGGGGTTCAAAATTCTATCCCCCGCAATGTTCTTAAGTGAACGGGGCGGATCATCAGAATTTAGTTAGTTAGTTACCTCTTGCATCTAAGGTTGGCATAAACTTAGTCACAAATGATTAGTGGCTTTTTGGAAAGACTGGGCAAATAATCAAAAAGTAGCAGAATATTTGCACATTCAAATCAAATCTAAATATTCTATTAACACCCTTAAAACTACATTACTTTATATACTTTCTTTGACTTATGCAGAGAAAACCTGAGCAGAAATGACTAAATTAACAAGAGTTAATTTAGAAGTCAAACAACAAAAATCAGCATTAAATTTTCACATTACTAGTTTCGATGGTTTTTACCGAACCACCATCCTCAGCAGCAAAAGCACAAATGCAGGAGATAAGATATAATGATTAGATAAGATACATAATAAAGCCTGGACAGTAGACAAGCTACTGGCTCCATCTGTTGATGAAACCAGAACTAAAACATAATTTCTTTAAAGGCTGAAGGATTGGAATTAGGGAATTTCATTCCATCGGAAGGGAAAACGAAAATGTTTCAACAAACTCCCCCCCGATGAACGATAGGTTCATCACAAACCTTAACTAACTATTACAATACTAATATAACAATAAGAAACAAATAAAATACTTACATATACAGGTCACATTATATCAATAATTTCTTATAAACAAGACAAAATTTTCCTGAAACTATGAAAAAAAAACTTTTATCATTTTTTAAGATGAACACAAATCATTAAACCAAGGAAAATGATAAAATGTATGAATTAAAAGTTTTTTTTGTCTATCGTCAGTTTATCAGTTTTTTAATCTATTTTGGATCAGTCACTGATTATTACAACTATTGATATCATCAATTTCTAAATTATACAATAGTTGCACAGGACGTTTGATTACCGAATTACCAGTTTTCACTTCACACGATCTGATCATTCCATCTCTACCGATAAAAGTTTTGGTTATTCTTCCTAATTTCCACCAGCTTCTACGTAAGTTTTCATCGTGAACAAGCACTATATCATTTGTCTTGAATGCGGATGGTTTTTTTCTGTCCGGTATAATGAGCAGATCTCAAGCACAAGAGATATTCTTTTTTCCATATACTCCAAAAGGGATTTAGAAGATTTTCTCGTGTACGGAAACGTTTTAACATTGCTTCTCTAGACCAATCAACAAGTGTGCTGGAGTAAGTGTAGAAGGCTCTTCAAGATCAGAAAAAACATATGTTAATGGGCGCGAGCTTATCATCGCTTCTATTTCAAGGAAAAGTGTTTCTAATTCACTTTGAGGCAAAGATGATTTCCCAATGTTCTTTCTCAAACTAGTTTTAACACTGCGAACTAAACGTTCATAAAAACCGCCCCACCAGGCAGCACGCTCTACAATGTATTTCCATGTGATTCCATGCGAAGCATAAAATTTTTTAATTTCAGGGTGGTTAATCACTTTCCACATTTGCTTCAATTCAAGTTCGGCTCTTTTAAATGTTCTAGCATTGTCCGAGTACATAGTAGAACACAAACCTCTTCGGGAAACGAACCTGCGAAATGCAAGTAAAAGTTCTTGAGTGGTCATGCCTTTTACGAGCTCCAGGTGAATAGCTCTTGTAGTGGCGCAAGTGAACAATAAAATGTAATATTTGCTGTCATTTTCTTTTACATACAAAGGACCTGCAAAATCAAGGCCACAAATTGCGAAAAGCGGAGATTCGTTAACTCTATCCGCTGGAAGAGGTGCAGTGACTTGTTGTCTAGGATCTACATTATACTTTTTGCATATTACGCATTTACTCAGGGTAGATTTGACGCATTGTTTTCCTTTTAAGAGCCAGAATTTTTCACGTATATGCACTAGAATATCAGATATGCCCGCATGGAAAACCCTTTCATGAGCATCTCGTATTTATTAATTCACTTAATTTATGTTTTGAGGGAATTACAATTGGATGTTTGTTGTTGAATAGTAGGTTTGACTTTTGTAACCGACTTCGTACCAAAAGTAGACCTTCATCTGATAATATGGGATTTAAGTCGAACAGTTTTGAATTTTTTGGAATGTGTTTGTTTTCTCTTAGGGACCTTGTAACTTCGGGGAAACTATCTTCTTGAGCTTGTTTTAGCCAAAAGGTTTCAGATTTACTGATTTCTTCTATTGAAATTTCCGCAAATTTTCTGTTTTCCTTTTTTGTTTTTAAATTTGACAGAAATCTAAAAATCCAGGCAGTCACACGATAAAGTTTTTCCAAGGAACTAAATTTTGTCAAATTCATGAGTGGAACTTTATCAGTTTTAATCACACAAGCCAGGATAGGTTCTGAATTTCGAGATTCTTGTGATACATCACATAATTTTGGTGTTGATAGTTTAGATTTTGGTCATTGACTTTCAGGTAACGAAAGAAATGCAGGGCCATGCCACCATTTCGGAAAATCTCTCAGTTCTTTTGCAGAACAACCCTTCGTTATTATGTCTGCGAGGTTGAGTTTTCCTTCGCAGTGTCTCCATGCACAAGGATCTGAAATTTCATGTATTTCTGAAATTCTATTAGCAATGAAAGGCTTCCATTTTTTAGCTCTACTTTTAATGCAGTGTAGAACTATTCCCGAATCTGACTATAAAATGACATTTGAAACATGTAGAACATTTTTCAGGTAGTTGGCAACCCTAGCACCACCAATGCTCCCATCAATTCAAGGAGAGGAAGCTTTAACATTTTTAATGGTGCAACACGTGATTTTGCCAAAGCAAAAGTAGTTTCCAATTTATGTTCATCAGTTCTATAGCTCAGGTATGCGACTGAGCCATATGCATTCGGATTAGCATCACTAAAAATGTGCAACTGAACAGTGTCCATGTCCAAATTTGGTACATGAAAATAATATCTGGGAATTTTCAACATACCTTTAAGGATGTACATGGAGTGTCATTATTGAGAGAGATCAAGCCATTTCTGCTTAAGCTCTAGGGAATTGGTTTCGAATTTTCTTAGATTAAGACCTCCTTCAACAAGAATTTTAACAGCTTCATTTGATAAATTAAGAGCTTCTTCAACAGTTGTTGCTCCAGAAAATAAGTCGTCCACATAAAGATTTGAATTAAGCATTTCAAAAGTCTTAAAGTTAAAATTTTTGTACTTATTAATGTGATGTTTTATTGTACAGGCAGGTATGAAAGGACTGCAAGTTACACCAAAGGTTGCTCTTGTCATTTTGTATGAAATTATATTTTCTTTTCTATCGAGGTTTTTAAAATAAAGGAATCTCAGATAGTCTCTGTCTTCTTCTGCGATTGATATTTGAAGGAATGCCTTTTCGATATATGCCAAAAAGGCGATCCTATTTTCACGGAATTTCAATATAATATCCAAAACGTTTGGATTTAGATTTGGCCCTGGGTGAAGACAGTCATTAAGAGAAAGAGCATCATTTGATTTTGAAGAAGCATCGTAAACGATGCGTACCTTTGTCGTTGTTTTGTCGTTTATAATTACAGGATGGTGAGGCATGTAATAAGAATTACATGTCGAGCTGTTTTCAGGGCATACCTCTACAATCCTTAAATGTGCTTGTTCCCTGAGAATATTGTTGTATTCTTCAAATAACATTTCATTACACTTAAATTTATTTTCTAGACCAACGAATCTTCTTTTTGCCACTTCAAGATTGTTTCTTAATAAATCGCGAGATTTGTTCCATAGTAATTTTGCCTCATAACGGCCATTTTTAAATTTCAATTTATTTTGGAAGTCATTTATAATTTCTAAATCAGTAGAATTCTTTTCGTTATTCTCAACTATACCCATGACTTCGAAGTCCCAAAATTTCTTCAATTCATTATTTTCACCTTCAACTGATACAGTACAGCAATTTATTTTTCTGTTTTTTGATTCTACCTGCCCCTGAATAGTATGTCCGAAAATAGTTTCTGCAATAAATAAATGTTTTCCAATTTTCCCCACAATTCCTAGTTGAATTTGCCATAAAAGTCTGATCCTAGTAAAACAGTTATTTCCCGTTCGTGCCCTGTATCAGCAGGATGAAATCTTTTCATTTTCAAGCGTTCAATCAAACCTTTGTCTGGAATTCTGACTGTAGCTCCAGTTATTTTTTCAACTACTAAGGCTTCAATATTTATGGAATTGCTTGATTGCAAAACATTTTGTAATTCAAGAGAAACTACGTCAAATGATGATTCTTGTGGTTTTCGTCCACCAAACGAATATACTAATAAGTTCTCTTTTCTAATGGGTTTCAAATTCAATTTTCTTACTAAATTTCTTTTTATAAAACATTTTTCTGAACCACTATCACACAAAACCCTTGCATGAATTCTGTTTTCCCCACTAGAAACACATACAACACAAGTTTGGAGTAATGTAGAAATAAATTTTATTTTTCTGTTCAGAAACGCAAGATACCAAGGTTGTGGATTTATCTGTGTTAATATTTTCAGGATTTTCTGATTTATTACAGAACAGCTCATTCTGAAATTTATTACCACATTTCGAACATCGTGTTAATTTACTCTTACAGTTAGAAGACAGGTGTGATTTTAAGAAACACTTATAACAGCGTCCTCCCTTTTTTAATTTAAAACGTTTCTCTTGGTCTGTATATCTTTTGCAACTCAAACTTGTATGATCTGGAGAGTCACAAAATACACAAAATATTTTTATAGAAGTGTTCAAGGCAGCAGCCGTAGGAACACGTTTCTTAGAAGAAAAGTTCTGATTATATTTTTGTTTGGAATTAAAATTAGTGCAAGTGTCAAGTATTTTATTACCAGAAGAATTATTTACTAATAATGTGGCCTCACGGGCACGTAAATCTTCTCTAATGAATTCCAAAAGGTCATTGATCTCATACTCATTTCCTGTATTCTTTTTCTTATAGAATTCTAGAATCATGTTTTCTGGTAACAGCTTTAACAGTATGAGCAAAAGTAGATGCCCGTATGAACCAGTTGTTACACCCATGACCCATTTCTGATATGTATTTCACATTTATCATACAAATTTCTAAGCCCCCTTATATTATTTGATGATTTTACTGGCTCTAAGTTTAAGATTTTATTTATATGACAATTTATAATTATATCACGCCTACCATATCTTTCGTTTAACAATTTTAGGCATTCATCATAATTTTCATCAGTGAGATCAAACCCCGATACGACATTATATGCCGCACCTGTCAAAAGAGATTTCAGGTATTGAAATTTACTTAACTTTGACAAAGAATCATTGTTATCCACAGCATTCTTGAAACAGTTAATAAATTCTAAATAAGTGCTGGGATCACCAGAAAACTTTTCAATGTTTAATTTCGGCAACTTAACTGCCGCAACAGGTTTATTTTCGATTACAGGAATTACAGGGGCATTCTGAATTACATTAACTTCAGTATCTGCTTTACATTTTCTTAGCCTATTCTTAATTTTGGATTTCATACTCAAAATTTTATGAGAGTTTTCTTCAACAGATTTTATTTCTTTTTCATATTCAGATTTATCTTCAATCAATTTATCTATCTCTTTATCGACTTCATTTAAAGAATGTTCCTTTTCTGACAAAATATCCTGACATTCTAACAAGGAATCTGTGTCAGTTTGTTCGATCGCTACTACCAGCAAATCTTCTGCTTTATTTATTTGTTTAGTGATTGAAGATCTGATAGTAGCTCTTTTCGACTTTAATTTATCTATATTTTCCATATTTCAGGTAATAGAATATAACCTTATAAAATTCAACAAATAATTGTAGTAAACATTAAAGCACAATATTTCAGTCACTTCCTTTAAAAACGAGATAGACATTTAAGAGCAACATTCATATTCTACATATTTCCTTCGATTAAGATCAATTATTTATTTTCCTTTTCAAGCATCAAGTATTATTCTTTCAAGTAATATTTCGATAAATCAACTTAAATATTCAATATTTTTATTTAAATCAATCCTTTTTTCATGATTCAATACTTTAAGAATAAAAGAAAATGGTTTACCTGATATTTTCAGGTATCCATTATTCCAGCTCAGGAAGAATCAAGAATTATACTTTCGTTTTCATCATATCTAAAGGCCTTCCAGGAATTCGGCACCAAATACATGTACATTTAATTTATTTTGAAAAGATTTAGACGTTTATTTTTAACGAATGATTTATTAATGCTTATATATTCCAGATTATGCATTGTACACGTAAGATGAACGTTTTTCAAGAAGCAAACACAAGTCCAACTGAAAAGGGAAAATTCCCATCATTCCTGTCTGCCGCCGGTCATGTGACCTCATCGGCGACAGATAAGATAAACAGTAAACAAAATTTCATTCCATCCGAAGGGAAAACGAAAATGTTTCAACAATCTCATTGGCTAGTTACATAAGGGTACAACGCGGGGTCTAGCTTCTCGTGAAAAATGTGGCGTAGATAACAGTCCAGTGTCTTATCTCGTCTTTTCATAAGAAGGAATACGGCCTACTTTACAAAGAGCTTTTCAATAAGCTTGAGGAAATAGCAAGATTTAAGTGAAATAGTAATTTAATAACTGGGCAAAAGAATGAAAAGTAGAGAGCAATGGACTGTGAATTATATTGTACAAAGTAGATAAAAGATTCGATTCACTTCGTGCCGCACTCGGAGAGAAAGGAGAGAATTTAATATTTCAGTGCTGAAACACACTTAAGTTCTTAAATAAAAACAGAGCTAGCACATTGATAATTAATTCTTTATTCATCTAGCATTTAAATATATTGTTACGAATTTTGTGCAAAGATAGATAGATGGTTTTAGTGCAATTATATATGAAATTGTTTTACTTTTCCCTGTAATGTAACATGAATCTAGAGAGACTAGTTACGGCGGAAAGGTAAAAATACGAGAGCAAATCTATTTAACATTGAATAAATGGGTATCTCGATAATATGGCAACATATCGTCCAGCTGGCAACGGTTTTGCAAACTAATTTTTGTTCCCATATTTGGCGGTAAATCTCGCTAAACTTCGCGACCATTTGGTCTTGTCTCTGTATCTATGTAATAGGTATTGTAATTGAATAAATGTATTGATCATATATTAGCTGTAACTGTAATTAGATCATGATATTGCCTTTCAGAAATTTCGAGAAGCAGAAAGTACCCGAAATATGTCGGCGGCCGAGTGAAAAAATAAGGCCAGAGAGAGCATCTGCTCTGAGTTGTTGTTATTAGCTGTTAACTCAGCGTGAGTTCCGAGTACTATCTCCGGTTTAGTTCCGCTCTTTAGTTGTGATCTGCACTGCATTCTGTTTAGCATTGTTAGTAGTTTGAAGTGTCACTACTGATTGTACTCTGTGATACTGTACAGATTTATAGGAGTATTTTTGGGTAAAATTCAAGAACTTGAAGCGTCTCATTTCATAAAATAGACTTAGCAACTTATCATTGGACCTGCGCGCAATCAGTCTATTACGAACTCGTACGCACGCAGCACTCCTTGGGGTCCGAAGTGGGACTGAATTCCGGTGGCATAAATGATGGTGAACAACTAGGACAGCTCGTGACTGCGTTTGCTATATTTCAAGAAAAGTTGGAGGCTGATCAATAATCCATTAAAGAAGATATAAAAGCCGTTCAAGAAAAGATGGAAGCTGGTCAAGTAAAGATGGAGCCTATTCAATAACCTGTTAAGGAAGAGATGAAAGCTGTTCATGAAAAAGTGAAAAAGGAAATTACCTTCATAATAGAAAACAAATTCGACGCTGAGGAATATATGGTTTAAGTTGGACAAAGTTGGAGACATAAGACAAAGTTGGAGAAATTAAAGGAAAAGTTTCTGCGGTGGAACAACAAACCTGAGACAGGGTTTCTGCTGCTGTCGCCAAAGGATTTGGCACCTTAAAGAAATGTATAGCGACGGCAGGAAGCAATTCTGATGGTTTTAAAATTTTACCCATGCCTTCTCGTCTCTCTCTGAAGGTATCCACATGTGATGGTAAGAACGTCTGGGAAGGGTCTAAGACACATTTTCCATAGTGGCGGACTCCAATGGATGGGATTCCCAAGCTAAGGCGTGACATCTCGTCGCTTCGATTGGAGCAGGCGCAAGGAATAGCCCTCAAATTCTTCCCGAAAAGCAAAAGCTATATTTCGGAGCTCAATCCACTCGTTGGAGCTGCGCTTTGTGAAGAAGTGTTTAAAAGATTATAGATGGCTTCAGTTAGAATCATGTTACAAGAAGCCCAAAAAAACTCTCCAAAAACTTGCCCGGATTTAGGAAGGCTGTCTCATCTGGCCTTTTCGGAATGCCCGATAGAAATAACAGAAAACCTGTCCCTAGGGTACTTCATTGATGGCATCCAGGATCTAAAAGTGCAGAAGGCTTCGCGAACGGCGGATATCAAGGATTTAAAAGCGCTGTAGTGTATGTCATAAAATTTGAGGAAGCCCAGCAAGCAACTGGTAAAGACCGCCATCTAATCAGAGCTGCTCAACTTCAGGAGTGCTCAAATGAGTGCTCGTCTAGACGATTTAATAAGACATGCCAATGGCTTGACATGGAAGAGGAATGACAAAAAACCAACCCTAAATTGCTGGAACTGAGGTGCAAAGGCCATATTTGAGCTAACTGCAGAGCACCCCAGGGCACGGAACCTAAGACAGCTTCAAGCAAGAATAAGGGAAACTAATTAGTTCCCATCTCGTGGGGCGAAGGTTGCCAAATAATGAGAAGCGCCATTTTAAAGCGCTGCAGTTTTCTGCAGCGAGTGGCGGCACTAATGGATTCTTCATCATGGACATAAGAATAGAGTTCCTACCAATATGACCATCGATACAGGAGCCCATGTTACACCATCATCCGAAAAGATCTGGCGCAACAACTCTCAACTGGAAGGTAAACTCATCTGGAAGCCGCCCTCGGTTATCCTCGAGACTGTGTCCTGTGATAAAATCGACATTCATGAAAAATTAAACGTTGCCACCACGTCTGAAAGCTCCACCTACTATCACACGGCATATGTGGCAGATATTACAGATCCTTGCATACTCAAATTGCTTTTCTAAACAAATGCAGTTTTTCCTTGGATTTTAAAATAACGAACTGCAATCCAAGTATTGGAGACTTCAATAACATGCTCAAAGGACAATAAAAACAATTTTGCTTTAGTTGCAGTTTTGCTCATGGTGGATAAATGGCCAAGAATAGGTACTCAATATTCACAAAAGAAATGGTAATGATGGACCAACATCTAATAAAGTTAGAAAAATTATTATCGAAAATGCAAACAAAAATGAATCCACTGGCTCTGTTTCACTAATAAAAATTGGGTAAATTTCAAGGCCGGTTTATTATATCCTGTTTTACATGTTGCATTATCAATGGAAAATGAATATCCATTGTACACTGCTGGACACCGTAAATGCAACACCCTGAACGAAGCATGAAAATAACATGAAATTTACAACATGCATTAGCGAAGGTGAGATATCCAAATGATTAGAATTTCAGCGCAGACGCACATCACGCGCGCCTGTGGCGCCACTTCAAAGCGCTATTTAAGGTTGGAGTTTTCGACGATTTCAAGTTCGGCAATTGTGTTTTTCTTGTGGTTTTTTTTTTAAAAAAACGATCAATTATGTATCGTAGTAAACAGCGGTCATCGTTTGATCAAGTATCCGAGTTTGACAGAGGAAGGACAGTGGCCTACCGAGAGTGTGGATTATCTTTCAGGGAAATCGGAAGTCGTGTTAGACGAAACCAAACAACTGTAATGTAGATATGTGACCGCTGAACGCAGGAGGATAAGACGGACCGACGTGTTCGATCTCATCCACTTTAGTGCACTACTTGAGGTGATGACAGGAACATTGTGCCCATGGCAATGACGGATCGTTCAGTCACATCATGAACCACAGCACAGCACATTCAGTCTGTAACGCATCATCCAATGTCTGCGCGTACCATTCGATGCCGTTTACCGCACAGTGGTGTGTCCGCAAGACGTCCATTGCTTCGTCTACTCTTGACGCAGAACCACAGACGTCTCCGCTGCCAATGGTGCGGTGAAAGAAAGATGTGGACAGGAGAATGGAATGAAATTGTCTTTACTGACAAGTCACGCTCCTATCTCGCACCACAGTGGTCGGATTCCAGTCTGGAGACACCGTGGAGAGAGGACGCTGAACAGCTGCGTTATGTACCGCCACACTGGTCCTGCACCGGGTATTATGGTATGGGGCGATATTGAATATCAGCTTACACTCCTCTAGTACGCATTGCCGGTACTTTAAACAGCCAGCGCTACATCTCCGAGGTGTTGGAGCAAGTTGTGATTCCTCACCTTCAGGGTTTTCCCACAGCCATATTCAACAGGATAATGCGCGACTACATGTGGCACGCATTGTCCAAGAGTTCTTCGTCAATCGCCAGATTGAATTGCTTCCCTGGCCGCCTCACTCTCCGGATCTTTCGCCGATAGAAAACACGTGGTCCATGGTTGCTGAACGATTGACTCAGATTACATCCCAAGCTGCTACACCAGATAAACCTTGGTAACGTGTGGAAGCTGCTTGTTCTGCTGTACACCAAGAACACATCTAATGTCTCTCTAAATCAATAATGCCAAGGCGTGTGGCAGCGGTGATCTCCAACAATGGCGGCTACTCTTGGAAGGAACCACATTTCACAGAAGTTTATAAATTTAATCATTTGATGCTTGGTCAACATGTTATCTACTAAATAAATTTTGTTGTCATATCTCTTGCCTTTCTTGGTGTTGCAATTTGGGTGGCCAGCAGTGTACATTAAATGCAGTGAAAAATTGGTGCACGAATGCATGAAACCTGCTAAATTAAAAACACATTTAGAAACTAAACATAAAGGTTTAGTAAGTAAATCTGAAGAATTTTTTAAGAAATGAGCTGAGAGTATGAAAAATCAAAATGTATTTTTGAAAAAAATATACAATAGTTTCTGAGAAGGCTTTATGGGCACCCTTAGACGTTTCATATTTATTTGCAAAAAATTTAAAACCTCATACAATTGGGGAATCGCTCATTCTTTCTTGGCAATTAAAATGACATCAATTATGCAGAGAGAAAAATATACACGATTTAAAAGCAATAGCATTATCAAGAGATACCATTTCTCGCCGAAATTTTGACACACCATGTACTATGGAAACAATTTTTTTCAAACTGAATACAAAACCTTGTGTTTGCTACACAACTTGATGAAACTACCAACATTACTAAAATGTCTCAATTCATTGTTTATCTGAGATATGCTTTTGAAGACAACACAGTGGAATGTTTTTTATGTTGTAAAAAATTGGAAGCTAAAAGAACTAGACAGAAAATATTTGAAATTATTAACAGGTATTTTGAAACGAATAATTTACCTAGATGCACTGTGTCGCAGTTTGTACTGATGCTGCTGCAGGATTAGCAGGTTATAATAAAGGACTAAAGGAGACAATAATGACATGACACATTATTATGGTTCTTGCATACCGAAGTCAGTTGGCTCTCGCACGTAAAAATACTGCGACGTATTTCGATTTGAGAAATAAAGTTTACATATTTTTGGAAGAAAAAAACATACATTTGAAAGTTCATTCATTAATAATGATTAGTTAGGATAATTCGGTTATGTGGTAGACATTTTTGAAAAACTTAACGATGTGATTTTATGCCTACAGATTAAAATTAGAAACATTTTAATACTGAGAGCCAATATTAAAACTGACCACCTTTAAAAACTAAGCTAATACTTTGGCAAGGAGAATTGAACAAAAACAACACACACATGTTTTACAGAATTTCCTAAAGAAAATAACATAGATCTCTTGTTGTTTAAAAATATGACTTCTCGACATATGATAAAACTGACAGAAAACGTTTCGAAAGATTTCCAAATAAGGAATTAGGTTGAATCCGTGAAGAATTTTCCTTTGATATTTTCAGTTCCAGTATGCCCTTAAATGAAAAAGAGCAATTAATTGGTATGTCAAGCGACAAAACTCTGTGGGCTCAATTTAAGTTACTTGCCAAAAATTTTGGTTATTGACTGGAGACGAACAAGCCGATTTAAAGGGAATGAAAGTCAATCATTTCTTCTCATGTATAAAATTGTATTGTATAGTAAACTTTAGCTTGGTAAAATCCCAATATACGGTACGGCTATGGCATTATACCAAAGTGACAGTTTTACTTTACAGTTACTTACGTTGTCGCCGAATCCCATGTGTACCATATATTAGGATTAAAACCCTATATTTTTCTATTTGCAAAGCTAGAAAATATAATGTGTCGGCTACAATTCATCTAAATGAAATGTATAAAAATTCCACATTAGAATTCGAAAACAGACTACAGTAGAAGTCCATTAGTCCGGCATCCAACAGTCCGGAATGCCCGATAGTCCGGCATCGCTCCGGAAAATTGTAAAAATTTTGGTTTTCTCCAAAAATGTGTCTTTAAAGCAAATAAAACCGCTCGAGAGCTATTCGGAAGTTTTCGGGCTAGTTCGAGATCATCCGGAAGCGCTCGGTATTGTTCGGAAACAATTAGCAGCCGGCTAGTCTCAGCTGTCACAACAAATTCAGTTGCAGTGCAGCTCGTTAATCAATCACGAAGCGTCTTCGCCATTTTTTTGTGCGTTGTTGTTTTGTGTCCTTTCATATCGCAGTAAACGTAACTTTTGAAACTGTTTATAAAAAAAGTGATTTTCGTTCTAACTGTACAGTGACCATGTTTTCAAAACCTAAGCCTTCGAGTTCAAAAGGAGAGAAACGAAAACACGTAACACTGACTCTCAATCAGAAACTAGAAATCATCAAACGGCTAGAAAAAGGCGAGAATAGAAATGTTTTAATGAATGAGTTTAATATTGGCTCATCAACTATTTATGACATTAAAAAACAAAAAGATGAACTAATGAAGTTTGCTTCTCAATCGGTAACAACTGAAAAATTGGCTTCTAGAAAAACATTAAAAAAACCAAAACTGGAACAGCTAGATAGTGTATTGTTCAAATGGTTTAGTGCAGTACGTTCTGAAGGAAAGCCGGTAACAGGGCCAATGATTGTTGAAAAGGCAAAGAAATTCGGCCAAGATTTAGGAGTTGCTGAAAGTGAATGTAATTATTCTGATGGTTGGCTCAGAAACTTTAAGTTTCGGCATGGAATTCGAAGACTTGATGTAACTGGAGAAACCCTTTCAGCAAACCAAAACTCTGCAGAAAAATACAAAGACGAGTTTGAGAAAATCGTGGCTGATAATGATTTAACACCTGAACAGATTTACAATGCTGATGAAACAGGGCTATTGTGGCGATGTTTACCAACATCTACACTAGCTGGGGGAGGAGAAAAAGCAGCCAAGGGTTTTAAAAAAAACAAAGACAGATTAACCGTTTTGCTATGTGCTAATGCGTCTGGAAACCACCGAGTGACCCCTTTTGTGATAGGTAAATCTGCAAAACCCAGGGCTTTTAAGAATGTTACACACTTGCCTGTCCAATACGATGCTCAATCAAATGCGTGGATAACTGCCGCCCTCTTTAAAGACTGGTTTTTTCACAAATTTGTGCCTAAGGTCAAGGAATCATTCATCATTCATCATCATTCTTGGTCTACCAGAAGATACTAAAGCCATCCTTCTTTTGGACAATTGCAAAGCCCATCCGCCAGTAGATGAGTTAGTTTCTGGAAATATTGTTGCTACTCTGCTCCCACCTAACGTAACATCTTTGATTCAAACCATGGACCAAGGGGTTATTCAAAATTTTAAATGCTTTTATAGAAGGTCTTTTATTCAAGGCCTGTTAAATGCCGACTGTGACGTGACTGATTTTCAAAAAAAGTTTACAGTAAAAGATGCCGTCTATGCTATTGCACAGTCTTGGAACCAGGTAAAAAATACAACACTCCAAAAATGCTGGAGAAAACTTTGGCCAGCTGCAAACCCTGCATCTGACCTAACTCTACAGACTGATGAGGAAGAAAACCATCAAGACGCTCTGACCAAAGTTTTGGATGTCGTTAGAAGTACTGACAATCCCTTGAAAAACCTGCCTGAAGATGAGGTAGAGGAGTGGCTTTTAATCGACGAGAATGAGCCTGTTGAACAAGAACTAACCGATGAGGACATTATCAACATTGTAGTAAACCCTCAGCCTACTCAAAATCTTGAAGAAAATGACTCAGATGCCGAAACGGAAGAAAAGGAAAAAATCAGCTGGGCAGAAGCTGCAGAATCACTAAATAAGTTTATCTCTTTTGCTGAGGCTAGTACTAGCTACAGTGCTTCAGAAATTATTGATTTCCATATCATTAGAAATAAATTTTATACTAAACGCCAAAAGTCAAGAAAACAAAAAGACATTCGTGACTTTTTTAAATCTAAGTGAAATATGTTTTACAGTACGTGTACATACATTATATGAAATGTAAAATAAACTTTGTTGTATGTATTTACATACTGTATTTTTAGTTTAATTATTAACCTAATTGTTCTTATAATTACCGCCCGATAGACCGGAATTTTCGGTAGTCCGGCACCGAGCCGGTCCCGAACGTGCCGGATTATCGGACTTCTACTGTATCTGTGAAATTTTCCAGTGGTAATTCTAGTTTGGAAAAGCATACAAATATAACGTTCCGGAAACCGACAAGTTATTCATCTTTTCTCATTGAGGATTTAATCCTAATATATGCTACACACGGTATTTGGCGACATTACGATGAACAGTAAACAAGTCATTTTGGTGTTAGCGACACAGCATGTTTTCAAAATCGCTCCAAGGCTCTACCTTATACTAGGATTTTACATTTAGCTTATATCTGAAAGCTTCTAAAATGTTTATGTTACATTTAACTGTTATATAAGCACTGAAATTACGTTTCTGACGAAAATATAAATAATTTAGCTATTCACTTAACATGGTGAACGTTTTTATTGAAATATTTTTCTCTGTGCTATTTAGTTGCATCTATTGCAAACTAAAGACTAACGAACTGTTTTTGTAACATTTTGAATTCGTTGTCATATCGATTTATGAAGCACAAGATTAGTCAGTTTTTGTTACGTTATTGACAAATAATAGTTTTTAAACAAACAAAAATTTTTCAGCGGAAATAAATTTTTGTAAAATATGTTTCAAAACGGAAAAAAATAAAAGGAAAATCCAATTAGAACATTCACATTTCTAATTATTCTAACAAAGTAATTTGCTTTGATTTAATTTTTATAACACAATATATTTTACAGTGATATGGAAAACTCCAATGTGAAAGGTATTTGAAGATTAAAACAGGCCAAACTATGCAATTATATAAAAGAATACACTTCCAGACTATAAACTTAATACGGTTCCCAAGTGCGTAAAAAGAATTCTATTTATGTTACTTCTCGCACTTCAGCTAATTCGCGAGTGCGCACGAATTATCCACCCAGGCGAAACTAGTGGATTTTTCTGCGACGTCAAAAATTCGAAAAGTGGGGTAGGGTTCGAAAATACGGTCCTTGGAGTGATGCAGACCACCTTCGAGAACTTCATGTGGGAGTCCCACTTGTTAGTTTACGCCACGATCGAAAACTGAGTCTTATTTACACTCCATGAGGATTTTCCATTGCATGTGCTTGGTTTGATTACTGTATGAGAAGAAACTGGGAAAACCTTAATATCTTCAGGTTCGATCTTGGGCTCAGTTCCTGATTCTCATGTGCCTTTTCTTTCAAAACATCTACTTCTTTCCGGAACTAGCAACAATATATAGAAATGTAGGTTCCTACGACCCTATGACCCTTCAAGTACACCCTTGCACCTTCAATGTTTCCCTACGACCATTCAAGTACACCTTTTCCTCAAAGTAGAACGAAATCCTGGTATCTCTATTTCCAAGAATAGATTCTATTCAGCTCTAAAAAGAACTATTAAAGAAGGCTTCTCACTTATGAATGATGCCCTAAAGAACATCATATACGCTGAAAAAGGAAGAATTCCTTTTCTTTTTGTTTCTCTGTGTGATTTTCTTTTGGGGGCCTGAGAGTGTTTCAGACCGCGCGATACCTAGGACATCGATTGAAGGGGGAGCTGTTATCATATCTCTTATTTAATCTTTGGAATTTTTCCTCTTTGTGGCCTAAGAGAGATTTAGCCAGTCCCCTAATCTTGTCGTTATCTCATCATGGATCTGCTATCTTATTCCAATCTAATTAAATATTTTTGCTCTGAATCTTGAGAGACCCACCAACCCTTTCATCTCTCACGGAAGCCTTTCCCCACCCCCTGTTTAATGGTTTTTCTCTCATCAGGGGTTTTTCTTTCTTGATTTTCACAATCATCTTGATCTGTTCCCTGTATTTTAGCTAAATCAAGAGTGAGAGTTAAAAAACGTGATCCCTTTCTCTCTTTAAATAGAATATTTACAAGATTGGTTAGAAGAAGAGAAAAAATGGTCAGTAGCACGAAGAGCACTAGAACTACCCCCGCCTTTACCTCTCCTATACAGATCCTTTTATGAAATAACTTTTCATTTTCTTCACGAGTTTCCGATAACACCCTCCTCTGTTCCATATCCCAAAGTTAGGTGGAAAAGTCTGCTCTGTCGGGAAAAAAAAAATTCTTGGATTCCTTACCAATTTTCTGCTAACGAGTCTTCGATAACAGCTTCCTCTCTTCCGAATCCCATGCTAGGAGAAAAAATTTGAATCCTCTGGGCTCTTTCTCAGTTTCCTGTGAATGGGTCTGGGATATGACTCTCATCTTTTCCGTATGCCACCTTAGGAGGAAAAACAATGGTCAACGAGATGGTGTCTTTTCCGGAGCAACCGCCAACATTTTCTCAAACGATAGGCGCAACTGTCCCTGATTCCTCTTTCATGAACTATAATTGTATTGTAATTAAAAAATATATTACATACAGAAACCTTTTAAAGGTCAACCTAATCTTGTTTTTCGTAACGTATTTAAGTTGACAGAGAAACTATAATCTCATAGGACTCTAACTTTTCCAATGTTCACTTCGACCTAATTGTTTTTCTCATAACGCAAACTAGTTCAAGTTGGAAGGGGGCAGAAACTATAAAATCATAGATGGACTTGAAAGTTTCTAAGGCTCACTTTAATTTATTTGGTTTACTCGTACCGCAAATAAATTCAAAATGAAAGGGAAAAAGAGCTCATAAGATCACAGACGTATTTCACGTTCTTCGAAAGATCCGCTTCAACATTATCGTTTTTCTCGTAACACATCCAAGTTGAGAGAGACAGAGGAAAAAAATATAAAGAGTTCATTATTTTTTTTCGTCTCTCTCTCCAAAATTCAGTTCAACATAAGCCATAATCTTTATTTTTCATGGCAACATTTTAAACGATTTCCTGAATGGGTGCCGCTGTTCGAATACTTCGGTGAGGCACTGTACATTTTGGTCAATTACTCAATTACTGCCTTTTCCGGAAATGACTTTTTAATGGCATTTAGAAGATTTGTAGCTCGCAGGACAAGATGTACCAACTGCATACTCGGACATTGATTCTAGTTCTGCCGGAGCAGCCAACTTATTAAAACAGTTAGATTACTACCGTATGCCAAACATGGAGTTGTTAGTTTAATGGATTGGAAGTTTATTACACCGACTACAGCATGATGAGGCGCTTGGTGGCAACAACATACAAGAATATTAAAAGATCTTTTAAAAAGGATGTTAGGACAAGGTCGTCTTAATTCTGAAGAAAGGACAACTACTGTACCAGACTGTGAAAGCATAATCAACTCAAGGGCTCTAACGTATGTCTCTGAAGAAGATGCCATAAAGTCCGTTTCTCCATTAATGTTTCTTCAAGATGGTTATGAAGCAGTGTTCTAGAAACGTATACTATGGAAAAAAATTCTTCATATAATTCATTCGTCATATAATTAATGAACCATTTTCGAGGAGCTCTCATTCAACGACTGAACAGTAAAAAACTAAGAAATGCAATGGCTATTGGTGATCTCGTTTTAGTGGGAGCTCATAAAATTAAAAGAGAATTGGTCTTTATATCACTTTCATTATGACTGAAGAAGATCTTTCAATGTAAACTAATTTTATTAACATTATGTACTTGAAACTATAAAACAACGTAAAAATGAACGGAATTCCAATCTCTCTCTTTTTCCGTTGCCAGTTCCGCCAACTCAATAACACGTTAATTTAATTAGAGGAGGTAACAGGAAGTGGGAAATACGATATGAGTGGCAACATTCTAACAGCTTTTGTATTGCATACAAAAGCTTTAAAGCAATACAAAACGTAAGCAAAATTATAACTATTTTACATTACAAACCAAACAATCTTATACGTAACATTGCAAAATTAAAGATTATTAACAGTTCACAAATTCAGTCTTTTAGCAGAAATTAGTGGACGGCCATATCGAGATTTCGTTCCTTTCTCCAGAACATCAGATGCAGTAGGGCTCAGGTTTAGCTCAGCAAAATCAGTTCCTTGGTGGTCCACGCTGATAGGACCATCAGCACTGAGCTCCAGAGGATAAATTCGTTATTGCGGTCGTGTAATTTCACCACTGGCTAGTCGGAACTTGGCCACTCGTTCCACACCGTCCTTGCCTGGAAACAGTTCGATTACATGAGCCAAAGGCCAATTCATTTGGTTCGGGTTTGTTGGTTAGACTATGACGATTTCTCCCAGAGAAATCATCTTTCTTCTTGAAGCTACCTTGGGACTACTTACTAATTCTCCGAGGTATTGTACGTTTAGGTATCAGATGCAGAACTTGAACGGAAATATAGACGATGGTATCCTCCCAACGTCTATATTTCTGTTCAACTTCTGCAGAAAATACTTCATCACAGACTATTTTTCCTCTCCATGCTTCTTGCTTTAGGAACAATTACGCTGGAGTAGTAAAACCAATCCGGTCGTAAACGCTGTTGGCCAAAGAAAATAGTGCCCTTTTGTAACTGGTTTATCTTGGGTAAAATCTAAATTTCATGGTAACTTGCAAGAAAGTTCGTCGCTGACTACATCTCAACTCAGACCAAGTACCATTTGCGTATCTTGATCTTCCTTGGAGTCATTAGAAGCCAACAGCGCAATTCAAATTTGCCTCTTTCATTATTTCTATGGACTGCGATTTCAGTTGTTCCGATTCTTTAGCGTCATTAACACTCGTAACGAAATTGTCCATGTAGAATCCTTCTTCAATATGACCAACTGTGTTCCTGAGGCTTTCTGTCTGGAATTTTTCTCATTCCAAACGATAATTTATAGTGGCATTTAACAGAAAAGGGCTGGAGAAAACACCGAGGACTACTCGACAATGACGATAAATTCTGATTTTTGGGCACTCAGCATTCTCCCACCATAAAAATCTTAAGATATCTCTGTCTTCAGTTACCAGCTGTATCTGTAGAAATGCCTGCTTCACATCTGCAACTACACCTGTCGCACCAGAACGGAATCTTAACAGTAGAGTTGGTATTTTATGTATAAAACTTGGTCCCACACTTAAGCATTCATTCAAGGAGGCAAATCCCGGTTTCTTGAAGGAAGCATCGAAAACTGGGCGAACCTTCGTGGTATTGCTTGAGGGCTTAATGACGGGTCTGTGATGGAGGTAATGAAGTTCCTTGGCTAGCTGATCCATTGAAACATTTCTATTATGCCTTCTGACTCCCACGGTTTGACTATGTCATAGTAGGCTTCAAAGTAATTTTCGTTTATAAACGTTTATTTGTTATACAAAGTCTGTATTCTGCTACGTCGTATTTATCACATAGAGCAGGATCTCCAGCTAACCATTGTAAAGTCACTTCATATCTTTGATCTTCACAGATCCTAATTGTTTCTTTAAAATGTGTCAACGGTTCGTCTTCAAAAGGGCTTTCATTTTTCTTCTCTATAGGATCTGTGATACCCAAAACTTCTAAGTTCCACATTTTAGGTACCTCCATATTTTGCAAGCTTAATGAAGGTTACAACTTGTTTTTACTTTCCTAGTCCTAAAATTGTCCAACACAGTAAGGTCTCAATTTCAGGTACTCCTCAAGATAATACCTCTATTCTTCCAGTCAAAATGCTTCCAATTATATCAGCTCCCAGAAGAACTCGTATAGGTATAGAATCTCTTGCATCATCTGTTAGTTTTATTCCTCGGGAAGCAAGTTCAGAAAGCATTTTTCTCTCATGGATTCTAGGCATGCCTGAGCAAATCCTTGGTTACTCCAGAAGAGACAATGGGGTTGAATACTTGCGATTTAAGCTTTCTATGTTTACCATGTATCTCTTATGCTCAGAAGCGGGAGAAATTTCTCCGTCAAACAGTCCTTGAGTAAATATTTTTCTTCCAGAGGGAGAAAGGTTTAGTTCTGAAGCTTAATTCTTTTTGATACAGGATCGCTGCGATCCATCGTCCAACAATGCTCGAACACAGACTTCCTTGTCGATATTTAGTAGTCTGATCATAATGGTTACGTTAATCTTACTTAAAACTTAACTTAATTACTTAACGTAAATCAGCATTGGTAGCCTATGCTGTATTAAGCATCGGGTAGCAATCTCTCTCTTTTTCCGTTGCCAATTCCGCCAACTCAATAACAAGTCAATTTAATTAGAAAAGGCAACAGGAAGTGGAAAATACAATATGAGTGGCAACTACTTTATTTAGCTATTTCCATGTAAGCCGGAAATGTATCGCACGTGAATTTGCAGACTTTACGACAAGAATTTCCCTGTCGTATTTAGAGAATATATCCTCTTGAGATATCATCTCCCATTGACTGCCCTAAGCCTATGGAATCCAATAGTTCGGCTAAGTTTCCAGATCACGCTGTCAAACAACATGATAGTGCATCTGAAATGCAGTAGACTGTTATCTTTGTTACTAGGGTCTCTTTCAGTTCTCTTAGAATTATATGCTAATATAAATACAGTGTGCTTGAATTTGTTAAACTAGTGCTTTAATAAATTATGAGGGTTAAATTAATGAATAAATATTTTGTTTAACTAATAAAAATTTAATTAACAGTCGTAATTTAGGAAAATTTTCTGCTTCTTTTCCTTTCCTTTTCAGAGGAACTTTTTTTTTTCTCACTATTACATTTGGGCTATTTATTTTTATTTTTGTTTTTTGTACCGACTTTTCTTTCTGACCTTTTGAACTCGCACAAAGTGTACGAGATTCATTTTTACTCTCCTCTGATATACGAAATTGCCCCCTTTCTATATAACTTTCCTTCGCACCTAAGCTTGATTTTTAGCGGGTGTAATACAAGACTTGTCTGTGTGTCTGTCTGATATTGCATCTGCAACAGTCCCAAATTTATTAGGACTAGCAGAAAAATCAAGACTCTCGAAAAACTCCTCTTACAATTTATATGGGTATTCATTTGTCTTTGTTACTATCATCATCATTATTATTGTTTCTCATACTTGAAAGTAGTGTACTCGTGTATTCGATTGGGGGACAGGATATAATATATTTTTTAATACTAGTAATGACTTAAAATAGATGAAAAAAATAATTTTACTTTTTATTATAATTTAGGTAGGTAGTGTTAAGAAGGCATTAATTATTTTAATGTTTATTTTTTTCCCTTATATTTTATGTTTCATGAATTCAAATTTTGTTAGCATAGTTTATTAATCTTGCATGGCAACGGTGTAGAACGATTTTGAAGACGGGCGGCTAAAACCCGCCGGGAACTGAGGAAATTCTACCAATCAGAAAGGGCCGTTGCGCTGGGGGACTTTTGGCATTATTTTCTGTTCGCCAAACGCAATTTTTGTGCAAAACTGGTATACGAGATAGTTTACCAGACTTGTTAATGTAATGGTAACGTTTTGTTTACGTTATGGAAATCATAAGCGCTTCTTAGCGGCATTTCATTTTGTTTTGATTATTATTTTGAGGTAACTAAAATTACTATAGGGGATATAAGTCAAGAATGTACAAGATTTTAAAAAAAAAAAACAAAGCTTTCTATCTCACTCAATTTGCTCTGTCGTTACGGAATAACCTTTTGATTTCCTCATACCCTTTATTTACTATTGATAAAAATTACTGTAGTGTGAAATGTCTTCACTCGTATATTTGAAATGGCTTGGTGATATCCAGGTTCTCATTATTTAATGTACTGCAATTTAATAAAAATATATATTTTAACTAGCAGATATTAGAAATCTCTTTTTTTTTTGTTATTGGAAGTGTTTTTCTGTAATGCAAAATTTTACTAACAGAAGCTCCTACTGGAATATAGAAATTCAGAGAATTAGTGTATTAAAATGCAAACATTGGATAGCTCATAAAATTTCAGCTAACCCATTAACTCTCGAAAGAAAAAATAATTCAGAAATTAACATGAAACGTGTTTTATGCATTATTTTCTACCTAAATAATTCTGTTTCATTTCGTTGTGTTACATAAAAATA
>KK121331.1:0-13815 GCA_000611955.2 Stegodyphus mimosarum
TCTGTACCGAAGTTCTTTACACTTATAATACATTGCTTTATCATTACATTAATTCATAACATTTTACCGTGTACAATATATATATAATGGATTACATTGGCTTTCCTAATATACATAGAATACTTTTGCAATTACAATTAGCATATTACTGCGGGATTTCACATCTGTGCCATAATTTACATTACGCACGTTATAGCTTTAATTCACATTACGCACGTTAGATTATGTCGCGCTATATGCATATGATTGCATAAGTACGCGTAGTACATGAACTGTCCTGCACTGCATAATTTGCCAATATTGACATATTGCTGTTCTGTTGAAGGCAGTTTTACGCGCTCTAAAGTGCATAGTTATATGCGCGATTACTAATCTCAGTGCGTGATGTTCATTACTGACTCAATTCATTTGCAATATTTACAGTTTCAATTTATGAGCTGCTCGTAGCACATCATGCTGATTTTAAATACATATGGAGTTTGTTTGACATCGTTTTTAATTTACATGATATATGGCACATGGTAAATGGTGTTGCACACTCCACCTTGCATTTGCATATCATACCTTAGCATGTTTGCTTTAAATTAGACATAAGTCTGTGCCCAAGTTCATGAGTTTATCAACTATCTTGTTGATTTTTCGGGCAGTACGTTTGTCTTTAAATCTGCAGAAAGCTTGCGTGTTTGTAGTTGGAATTGGCAGGTGCAGATCTGCTGTAAGCGGCCACTGGGCAACGTAATGACCTGGGGTGTCTATCTCACCACAGATACATTGTGCGTTTTGTGCAATGCCGTGTTTTTCATAGTACACGGGAAAAGGACTATTGTCCTGTAATGTAACGGACCATTTGCGCATGTACTATGAGACGGTCTGAGTCTACCGCAGGAATGTGATAGTGGGCACGGCGTCCTGTCTCACCAGTATCCCATTCCTCCTGCCAAAGGGATTTTGCCTTGTGTTTCAGACTTTTCTTTAAATATGATACTGGCCATGGGATGGTGATATGTTCCGCATTGATGTTTCGTGCGGCCTCCTTTGCAAGTTGATCTGCTTGCTCGTTCCCCCTGTCACCGACGTGGGCCTTGGTCCATTCTATCCTGGTATTCAGATGGCTGTGGTCGCGCAGATGTGTCTGAATCTCTGCGATCAGTGGAGAGCTGTGCACAGGATTCAGGATTGCATACAGCGAGGACAGCCTATCTGTTATAATGAAGCTGTCTCTTTGCCGCTGTTGGATTATCGTAAATAAAGCTTGTTTATTGGCCATTACTTCGCTCTGGAACACGCTGTTGTTAGTGTCCAGGTGACCTTCCCACTGTGCTATTGTGCGTTGCTGTCGGAAGGCAACATAGGCGCAACCTGTATTTTCATCTAGTTTTAACCCGTCGGTATAATAGACTAGATCATCTTCTTTTACAATGGTGTTTTGCTTGATGCTAATCTTTATTCCCTGTCCCTGCGTTGAGGGGTGATCGGCTAGGCGTATCATCTTTTTTTCAAAGTCAGCTGGTGAGTATAGCTTGTCACTGAAGGTGGTTAGGGTGCCGAGTTGAGTAATCTCCTGGTAGGCTGCTTCCTTTTCTATGCTCAGATGGAGCGGTAGCACTCCCGTTAGTACGCACAACGCATTTGTAGGGGATGTTCGGAAGGCCTTGGGGACATTCAGGAGGAGGGGCCTTTGTATGCTAAGTGGATGCTTGACTTTGCGGCCCTGCATAGGCGCTGACCAAACAGCCGCTCAATAAGTTATGACTTTCTCGGTTAGTGTTGTGCACGGCGTTTTCTGGATGTAGGGATTGAGACCCCATTTCTAGCCCTGCATATATCTTAGTTGTTGGGTTAATCTTGCAGTTTTCGTTTTCAGCTCCAGCACATAAGGGATCCTGTTTAATTTGGTGAAGAGGATTCCCAGATATTTTAGCACTGGAGTGATGCGGAGGCGATGTCTGTTTAGAGTTATCCTTGGCTGTCTTGCCAGCGATCCTCCTTTTTTTGGGACAAGCAAAATTTGAGATTTGGCCTCTGCTATTTGAAGTTTTAGGCCTGTGCATCTCTCCTGAAAAAGGGAGCAGGATTCGATTGCGTTGGCGTGGAGCTGTTCTCTGGTGCTTCCTCTGACGATTAGGGCTGTGTCGTCTGCGTAAGCAATGATCCTTGTATGGTCAGGCCATGGGTTGTTTAGGACTCCGTTGAAGGTTATGTTCCATAGGAACGGTCCAGCGCATGAGCCTTGAGGGCATCCCTGTGTCTGATCTTGTTCTATAATTCCGCCGTTATGTGGAAGGATCAGCTGGCGGTCCGCTAAATAATTTACGACGGTGTTGTAAATATTGCTTGGGCAGTTAGCGGTTCGTAGAGCCTGTAATATTACTGGCCACTACAGCGTATCAAAAGCGCTCTTGAGGTCTATTGATATGAATGCTGTGTGGTAGCCTGAGGATCTGTTAGCCAGTATTTGGTCTTTGACTTCCATTAGAGAATGTAGAGTTGATTTTCCTGGGCTAAAGCCGAATTGAACTGGACTCAGGAACCGGGTTCTATGCAGATGGGGTCTTAGCCTTGTCATGAGTATCTTGTCAAATACCTTTCCTAGGGTAGAGTAAGCAGATCGGTTTGAATTACTCTGGTCTCGTAGGATCTATGTCCTTCTTCAGGAACAAGGCTACATGACTGATTTTGAAACACCTGGGAAATGTCCCGGTACGAGGAAGTTGATTAAATAGCAGTTGGCAGATGTTGACGTTTGTTCGCACTATTAACTTTATTATCCGGTTGTCGATGCCATCTGATCCAGGTGCTTTACGCTGCGGATGCTAGCGCAAGACCTGGAGTATTTCTGCAGTTGTGATATCAGGGTCATCCATGGCATTTATTTCAAGGGGCTGGTTTCTGACGCTGGTATGACAGGCTGTGTGTTCCATCGGGTTGTCCTTGGTGAAGGCTGTCCTTAGGATCTCTGAAAACGTAGCCTCCGTGAGGTGGTCATTAGTATTTGACGTTGGATGGAGATAGAGAGTAGCCGGTTTGAAGAGTTTGCCAGCTGCGATTTTGTGGTGAATACCAAAGATGGTCGTGGTTTCTGTGCAAAATTTTCTCCAGCTGCTTATCTTAGCTTCCAGAATCATATGCTTATAGAGTGCTCGCTCCCGTTAGTAAGTGAGCAGGGTGAAAGTTTCTAGATTTTGTTTGCGCTCTTGTTTTAGGCGTCGCCGTAGAGCACGACACTTTTGTTGTTGACTTCGAAACATGCCGTTCCACCAATTCAGCGTTGTGATTCTTTTGGCCGTACGCAGGGGGAGATTTTCATCGCATGCCTTCAGGATTGTGGTAAGGATGTCTTGGGTGAGGTTCTGGAGAGCCTCTTTGCTGTTGGCCTGTCTTATTGCGGTTGTAAAAGGCCCCAGACGGGCTCGAATGGTGGCTGTGAATGCTCAAACTTTCCGTCCAGGGAGATTATAACGTTTAAGAATAGAGGTGGCTGTGCTGTTTGTTATATTAAACCGTATATGATTATGGTCGGAGATACTAAGGTTTTCGACGACTGTCCCAGTCTTGCAGTATGGGTGCCATCTGTTGGATGGTGATGGTAAGGTCTTGCCAGCCGCGGGAGTGTAATCTATTGAATGTTGGCGGTGCATCCGAACGATTGTGAATGACGAGGTTACGGCTGTGCCCAAAATCCTCGAGTATGTGCCCTTTAGGAGCTGTGACTGCATAGCCCCAGGTGGTGCTGTGTGCGTTAAAATCTCCAGCAAATAGTATGTTAGGTACTCGGTGCGATCTCATCAATCGCTGTATGCGTTCTAATGTGGGATCTGCTTCTTCTGTTGGTGGACAGTAGATTGAAACCAGCACCACTGTTAGATTTACTATCTCTAATAGTGTAGCTACGAAGTCCCTTTCAGCTGCTATCATTATTGGTGACCATTTGGGGTTGCAGTTTGCTATAAATGCTCTTGGTGGTTGATCGATATCTCCTGTTTGATAAATGTTCCATTGTAAAGGGAAGCCGACTACTTTACCATTCCTGCAGTATGGTTCTTGACCTAGGATTAGGTCTATTCATTCCTCTGCAGCGTAGAGCGCTGTCTGCGATGTTGCTGCATGTGCATGCTGTAGGTTGATCTGCAGGCACCTGGCTTCGGTTTGCCTTTCCCAATGCATTATGTTAAGTGCGTCTTTTGTCGTCGATGGATCTTTCATCTGCTGACCGTTTTCACCTATCGCGGTCGTGCAATCTGGTCTGTCATTAATGATCCGTATTACTGCGGATTGTGTCGACTGCCCGCTGGTACACTGGACATTCGGTAGCATAAGTCGGGTGATGGAAGTTGTACCTTGTGCCTTGTCTACAGTTTGAGTCTCCGCAGTTAATACATGAGGGCTGCTCAGCTCTACAATCTCTGGTTGGAAGCCGCAGAAGACCTTTTTTGACCTGCATGCTTCTTGACTGTGACTGAACTGCTGACAGCGATAGCATCTTCGGATGCCAAGGAATTCTGAGATGCCATGGGATTGCCATGCAGTGAAGAAGCTTCGGGCTTTGATTGCGGAGGCAAATCCTTCTGCTGCGCATTCGATAATCCACTTGACTGTCTTTGGGCGCCTTTTCTTAAGTCGGAAAAGCGCCTTGTAGAGGTTAGACGATGTTCCCGTTGTTGTACTAAGCTCGGAGATGATCTCCTCCGACTGGGTGCTCTCAGGAACGTTGTGGATGGCAATCCTCGGTTGTCGTCATTGGCGCCTCTTGACGTCGACATCTATGTTGGCTTTTTGTATATGCTCTTGCAGTTGATCATGTTCCTCTGCTGTCTGGCAGAATACTTCTATTCCTCCCTGTGGCGTAGGCTGGATCTTTTCCACTGTGACTGGGATCTTTGTAAGGGAAACTTTTGCTTGTACTTCTTTCCTTAGCTCTCCAGTGGGTTTCTTAGTGTTGGGCTTGATTAGGATGCTAGGTATTTTACGCAAAACCTCAGAGAATGTCGGAATGGAGGTATTGGACTCCGAATGCCGAACGTGTTCGCTATTGGGCTGTTGCACAGGGTGTATGGAGACGTGAACTGCTTGACAGCACACAAAGGTAGAAGAATTGGTACCTTTCTCTTGAGTTACTGACTTTGGTGCATATGCTGGTCCTGCAAGTGCTAATTCTTGTAGGACGTCTAAGGACCTTTTCAATCGCTCCCTTAAATCTTGGGTTAATAGGAATTTATTTCCTCGCTGCGTTGCAGAGATTTGCCGAATGTTTTCTGCTAGATCGGCTACACGTTCTGCGTGCGTTAAGTCCGATGCCAATAAAGCTTCAGGATCTAAAATACCTTGTGACTGGGTATTCTCTGTGTCGGTCGGTAGAACTGAGAGACGCGACATGTCAGGGCGGATTCGTTGATCCTTGAGATGCACTGATTAAATGGCCTTTGTTGTGTTGAACACTAATGTATGCAAGGTGGAAGAATGCGCGATGTAAGCACTTAAAAATCACAGTGTGACACCACCAGTCGTACGCTTAATCAGTTATACCACTGGACATTAATGTAAAGTAAGTGAATCGGACAGTAGCCGACAATTGATGACGATTGTAAAGTTAGTAAACAAGAAAATGCACTTTGAATGTATGTAGGAATGTAATTTACAAGTTAAATAATAGGTAAATGGGTAATTCAATACAGAATAACAACAGTATTTATCAATACAATACACAAAAACAACAGTATTTATCTAGATATTCCTAGGAGATATGCCAGAGGCTTGGAAATGAATGGGGGTGAGTATTGATGCGAAAGGCCTACGTTAGGTTTGGAACAAAGTGTCTCAGATAGGAGTAACTCAGTTCAGTGAGAATATGGTACGCTGCAGACTATCAGAAACCTAGCGTAAAAGCCGTCCCAGTAAAGAATTAGTGGCTTTGATGCAGATTCTAATGTGTGTGACATACACTATATTAAAATAACACTATCACTATAGCAGTATAGATAACAGTGACAAAGTGACACTATAATCAAGGTAGGCTGTGAGTAAGTAACTAAATTATATATATACATACAGGTAATGATACCTGTAGAGTTAACGCAGAGCAGAAAAATGCGTTATTGACGCAAAAGTGAATTGATGCTAATTAATGAGGTCTAATGCTAATTAAATGAACTTGATCACAGTGGAGACATATTTAGACAGTAAAATAACCTATAAAATATCAAAAGCAAGTAGTAACTATTGTTGTAATTATCTCTGAGATCAACATTCCTTGATAAACCTTGCATTGATTATTAATTAGAGCTAATTAGGTAATTAAAAATGAGGATAAGGAACTATTGTGGAAGTTATATGAACCCCTATCTTGGGCGCTATGACTTCATCTGTGCAAAACATCAGAATAATCCAATAGGTACAATAGCTGAAGAATAACACACTGACCACAGAGCTGCACTAATTACACTGTACAGAGAAACACTGGGAACACTGAATAACATAAATACTGGTAGTTGAGGCGCGAATCACTTAGGCACTTAATTGATGTAGCTTGCACTATTGAAGTAATCAGATAAATGTAAATTGCTGTATGGAAATATACAAATTCATTCCCTATGCACTGCATATATAGCTGTGACTCTTCACGGAATTTACTAAGTTCGAAAAATTGCACATAAAAATAATATCTTCTGAGCTAATTGTCCAAATTTCTCCAAATGTTGAAACTTATGTCGCTCTCTTAGTGACTGGAACAATGATGCTGGAACTGAAGTCGTAGCTTAATTATTTCCCGCGCAATCACTGAGAAAACAATGCTCCACTTGCCGATATTCACCCTTTGTTAGAAGAATGTGAATCGAAAGCTACGGGGGGTAGCTCACATTCGGTCGACCGTTGGTATTGCAGAAAGGTCAAAGTTCACGGAATTACACGTGAAAACTTTTTTAAAAATTAATATCTCAACTTCTAATTTAGCTACAAACTTCTAATTGGTATCAAATTACTCGTGAAGATATTACTCATCCAATGGTATAAGATACAAGGGACGTCTGTGAGCGGCGGCTGTTGAGTGGGCACTTGTATCCGCGTAGATTGGTTTACACTGTAGTCCTCAGTGTAGAAAACGAGATTTACTCGTAATTAATTAACTAAGGCACTTAGAACCATAAATTTGGTATCCCCGTAATCCTTGAGATGTTGGCTATACAGAGCAACTACTTTTGAAAGATAAATCACAAAACTTCAGCAGTTATTAAAACAAAGGTCTTAGCGTCGTGGAAACGTGCTACTCTCACGGCGTCTGCCCGGATATGTGTAGTAGTATTAGTAATGAAAACCAACTTTCTGAACGCTTCGGATTATCTTCCTGGCCCATCTTCAGTTCCAACTTCTCATCACTAACTGCAAGTTTTTATGGCTTGGTTTACCTTGGCATATAATAATTGAATCATTGCCTAGGAATGAATCTATACGCTTTAGTAAGAGGAGGTTTAGTAGCAAATCTGATGAATTTATTACATTTATTTGTTAGGAAGAGACCATTAGACAGTCATGTTTTATCAGAGCAAAATTAAAATTCCATTGAATTCTCTGAAAAAAAATTACTTATTTTTAATTTTCTATGCTATGACAAGCATGTCGAAAAAATGTATTTATTTAAATTTGGCTTCCTTTTAAAATATTGTTTTCATCACCATTGTTTAACAAATCATAAAATGTACATTTGAAATTTCAACTAACTTGCTGTCGAACGCTTAATGCAAATATATTCGAATAAGCAAAATTTTCAGAAGCCAGCTGGATCTAAATCTCTCTAAATGCATTTCTAAGTTTAAATCTGTGAACACTCATCTGCTTCGGAATGCAGTTTTGAATATTTGTATCAAAAAGAAAAACTCTGTGAGGATAATTAAGATAAAAAAAAATTTTGGTCTTCTCCTGCATTTCTCTTTCAAAGAAAAATAAATGTTTTCTATAGCGAATAATACTTTTTGAATGCTTTTTAATTTTCATTGAAGTATTTATTTTTTGTATAACTTGTGTAAATAAAGTAATTCAAGCTTCTATGCAGCATTCTAGGTTCCGAAAATATATTAAATGCAACTTCCATTTGAGAACAATCTTAATAAAGCTTTAAAAATACTGTAAAATAAAAACTTGCTGCAAAATTTAGTGAACTAAAGATTAATTTTATGCATTTTAAGGGACGGGATAAATGATATCTAAACCGAAACACTGAACTATCTAAGCAATGGGCGACCTTTTTGGAGACAATCATTATTCCATTACAGGCAGTAATGTGCTTGTGTAGAAAATTGTTAGGTTTTAGTTGTCTATAAGAGAAGAACTATATTTCGCACTCAAATGCTTATGAAAATCCAGGTCAAGAAACTAGGTATTATGCATTATTTATGTTTGAATAAATACTTGCATTCCTATCAGAATTGGTATATTGGAATTACTGTACTTTTTGAGGCTCCAGTTGCACTTGAATTTTGCACATCGGCAATATGAGATGAAATCTAGGCTCAACAGATACCGAGCGATAAAATAGCTGAACATTGCTAATTCGACCTGGGTTCAGATCCTAATCAATGGGCTAGCTGCATGAGAGTTTTCGGAGTTTTCTAAAAGCGTAACATGTTTACAAGCCAATATTCCACAAAAAGTCTTCCACGAAGAAATCCCTCTCGTTATAAAGATAGCCCTCAAGTGTTTTGCCATAATACACTTTTAGACAAAAAAAAGACGCATCAAGAAGGAGTTATACGAATGAAACGAAAATCAGTAGAATTGATGTACATGTACAGAGAAACAAATTATTACAGTTTGAGAAAAATTGGATGATTTATTGAAGTGATAGAATTTCGTAAAGTGAAAAAGTCAGTAACGCGTTTGTCCACCTCTGGTCCTTATGCAAGCAGTTATTCGGCTTGGCATCGATTGATAGACGTTGCGGATGTGCTCCTGAGGGATACCGTGCCAAATTCTGTCCAACTGGCGCGTTAGATCGTTAACTTCCCGAGCTGGTTGCAGGGCCCTGCCCATAATGCTCCAAACGTGATCAATAGGAGAGAGATCAGGCGACCTTGCTGGAAAAGGTAATGTTCGGCAAGCACTAAGGCAAGCAGTAAAAACTTGTGCAGTGTGGGGGCGGGCATTATCTTGCTGAAATGTAAGTCAAGGGTGGCGTGACATGAAGGACAACACAACGGGCCTTAGAACTTCGTCGACGTACCGCTGTGCTGTAAGGCTGTGACGGATAACAACCAAAAGGGTAATACTATGAAATGAAATGGCACCCCAGACCATCACTCCTGTTTGTCGGCTTGTCTCCCGGAAGACAGTCAGGTTGGTACCACACCGCTATCCGGGGCGTCTCCAGACTTGCCTTCGCTGGTCATCGGGGCTCAGTTCAAAGTGGGACTAATCACTGAAGACTATTCTACTCCAATCAGTGACATTACAGTGCGAATGAGCCCGACACCACTGCAAATGGGCTTGACGTTGTACAGAGGTCAATGGTAGTCGGCGCAAGGGGCGCCGTGACCTCAGCCCCCTTTCTGTGAGCAGTCTATGAATTGTCGTTGCGGTCACTGAAGCACTAGTTGCACGTACAATCGATGATAATGATGCATCTGGGGCTGTGTGTGCCGCTATGAAGATTGTTCGGTCTTCACGTTCTGTCGTTTCTCTAGGTCTACCGCTTCCTTCTTGACGCTGTGTGCGGCCATGGTTCACACATTCCTGCCAACATCGTATAATAGTGGCATCGCTCCTGCTCAGATGTCGAGCTATTTGCCGATAAGACCAACCGGCTTCTTTGAGCCCAAATACACAACCTCTCTCAAATTCTGACATCTGCGCATATTGTTCGCGCACCTGTATGCGAAGCATAGTTACTGTCTACCAGAGTACACGGAATGAAATTCGTGAGGAATTTATGACCTGGAATCCTAATTTCTCCTCTTAAATATCCTGCCAGTTGCACAGATCAGATGCGCTGTAGGGACAACCATTCATTCATTGGGAGCCAAAATGTAAAATTTTGTATTTTCCGTCGAAACCTGTATGCATATCAATTTGTGTCCAATTTGCTCTATATCTTCTCGATGCATCGTGGTGCTTCGTTTCTTTTGTCTAAGAGTGTATAAATAACCCTAATCCTAGATGAACTCTTAAGTTCGAAAGCACGCATTTCATTTTAGTTCAGAAGCCACTAACGGCTGAGTTGTTAAAAACCTTTGAATACCATTAGTTCAAGCCAGGTCTTAATCCCAGCGAGCGGCTGACTGCATGAGAATTTGATGGTTTTTCTCATGCGTAAAGCAGACTTCAGTCATTTTTCCTTAGACATTCCTCCACGAAGACAAGCATTTCCTTTAAAGATAGCTCTTCTATGCTATCCAAGTAAATCAACCAACCATGATAATCCAGAAGTTGTTAACAGCTTGAATGAAAATTCCTGGAAGTAAACTTCGCCCATTTAAAGAACTCGAAAGTGGGTATAAAGAATGGCCAGAGGACTTTAATTTCTGTGGAAGGTTAAGCAGTGATATTAAAAATGATAATCAACACCTTTGTTTCAGTTATTTAAAGTTGTTAACCATTTGTTTCGCCAAGAAAAAATGAATGAGAGACTTTGAAAACAACCAAGTAAAACGGCGTAATACTGCGATACTGCACTGTTATTCTGGAGGTTTACTGCCTAAGCAGCACTTCCCAGAGCAATCACAGGATTCCGTACGGGGCCTGAAAATGAAAGGTACATTTAATGTGTCCATCGTAGGGAGATTCTGGATGGCGAAAAGAAGAGAAGAGGAGCTTTTCCTCTGCAGTACCTAGAGATGTCACGCATCTAGTGCCATATACAGCACTAGGAGAAATCCAGGCAGGGGGTGAGCAAGATGAGTGTTCACAACTGTGAGAGCATCATCAGCCTCCGATACGTGCGTAATAATACCAAAGCCAGCTCTTTAAACTATTGTTGGCTTTATTCATCTAAAAGGCCCGATGTTTTACATAACACGGGAGATAATTTGCACCCATGCATTTATTCATTTCAAAATATTTCTAACCTTGTTTTGATTGAGTTATATAAGCGTCAAAAATTTCCGTAACATGCCCTACTTAATTGAACATTCATATTTTAAAACTGCATTCAATATTTTTAAGGTTTATCTCTATATAGCGCTGAATCTATCACAAGAAATGAGAACGAATGTAATAAGCGATGCAGATTAATTGGCTTAGGTTAATGTACTCATTTTTTTCTCTTTTCACTAAACAGAGATTGTACGTGTCAGAAGAAAAACAGGCTAGTTCTATTTTCCTTCAAATTTTTTAGGTGATTTTATTACATTCAAATACATTTAAATATCTAAAATTAATTGATGTTAGATTAGGTTAACTTATTAAGGCAAACATTTCCAAGACTATCTGAGCTATAGAAAGGAATGACTTCGTGGAGGTCTTTTTGACTGAAATTGACTTATATTTAAGAATAAATTGAGATAAATTATTAGAAGGTGTGTGTAATTAATTACTACATCAAATACCAAAGACTAAAAAAAGACATGTATTAAAGTGGTGATGACCCCTGATGCTGGAAAAGCTAGTAAACCTAATGGTCACCAGTGGTCGAATAGATAAGACCACTGAACACTGATAATACGACCTTGCATCGAGTCGCTGCAAACGAGCTTATTGTGGTTTATGTGGTTTTTATCCTTGTTTGACTCGAACAGGAGCTAAATCCATCAAACCAGCTTCCACAAAACCATCGCTCCTTTAAGCAGTTCTTCGCGTGCTTTGCTGCATGTGGTTAAACAAAAGAAACACAATTGCCCTATAATAGTTATATATGGTAAAACGTCAGTAAAACTTCTATTATCTAGATCTTTTGTTTGTTTATTTAACCGGCTAGGCAAAGCCGAGACAGTTCATCTGCCTAAAACGAGACATGCCATTTTGGAGGTCTTTCTAGAAGAAAGGGGTTGGCATTAATATTACGCGTGGGCAAAGCACGAAAACATGCATGCAACTAGCCAAAGCGCTAATATTTGAGCTATGATCGAACAACCAATGTTCCGTAGTCATATCCACTGCCACACTGGCAGTAAGCGATCCAGTTATCCCAATCGGTTATTGCTGTTTCTAAATCAAGGGAAACTGAGCTTGTTTTCAACTTATTTGATAGTGCTTGCTTTTAGTTTTATCGTAGATTTAAGGGTTATAAAATTATAATGCAGCACAGTACAAAATTAAGCTCACGGTTCATTTAAGCTAACACATAATAATACCGCGCATACGAATTTTTAGGAAATTAATAAATAACTTGGATGATCTCGTGTACAACAGGAAAATTGACTTAAACTATTATGTAAAAGAAGTCGAAAAGTTGCTTCAATAAATACAAATTTGGCCTAGAAATAGAAGACAATTCCTATTCTTCGCATATCTGAATGGATGCCGTTTCCAGTTTATTAAGGACTATTACTGCGTATGCACTTGCTACGAAAAGTCACTACAGCAAAAATAAAACACATATAATAGATAACTGAACATTTTGAAAAAGCGTTTTTCTTTTGATGAAATGGAAACAATATATAATCAAAAATAATTTCAGTATTTGAAGATATGTGGTGAAGTTCATCTGGAAAATAATCGTGTAACGTAATATTGAATTTGTCTTTTTGCTTTCATGAACTATAGAAACTTTCCCAGTTCATCATTATAATGCGCAAAACCTCAGCGTTGTTATGTATTTCTCTAAAATTTTAGCAATAAGGAACAATGAGTGTTTGTTTTTCATAATATATAGTGATTGGATGAGTTTATTTAATTACGATGAATCATGCGAAGGCTCTCTGCTTAATCAGAAGGATGTCTTTGTGGAGAACTAGCTACGTAGCGGAAACTGATCCTTATTTACGTTAGAAATCGGGAAAATCATAGTTACACTGGTGGATAAAATATATTATACCAGCAGAAGCAGAACTTGGAAAAATTATAGTGTTTCCCAGCTTCAACTACTGGGTGATAAATGTAAGTGTCTATTCTTAGACAAATTATTTAAGGCAAAGCACACGAGGCTGTGTGTCTAAGGGATGCTTTACAAATGCATATTCACTAAAACAGATGTAATAACAGATTACAACGACGGAGTTTATCGGCGATAAATTTACCTATTATTAGACGTTAGTGTTAGACATCACTGACTGTATGTATAGCACTGGCAGTCATTAACGATTCGCCTGCTTGATACTACCAAATTCAAAAGATATTAAATTCTGGGTCATAAAAAGAAGAAAGGAATTAAAATTTATTATATTTTTTTTCAATTTATAATTTTTAATTCATTTTCTCTCCTGATATGTTACTTCTAAGCAAAGCAGATTGGCAGATAACCACCGAAATTAGAATCGAGGAGAAACAACTGACATCACGCAGCTTCGATTATTCAGCGACCTTCACAAAGCAGCTTCAATCACTCAGTGACAAATTCAGAATGACTAAAGCCAAACCAGGAACTAAAGATTATTACTTACGAAGTTCCTATGTTTTTAGAACCATTATCTTCCTTATCATACTTCATTAAAGTTCAGTAGAAATATAAAATTCTGAATATAAAATACATTTAAAGGAAAAAATACGGGACTCAAGATAAATGAGAGTAATAAGGGCATAAATTGGAGTGGCGGAGTCTGCCCGAGATAAAATTATCTATATATGAAGTAGCACTAACACTAGTTAGCACTGACAACTCTATAGCACTAACCATCATTGACAACGTTCGTATTTATCTTTGTCAAATTCGAGTTTTAAATTTTAAGTAAGGGA
>KK121331.1:13840-26361 GCA_000611955.2 Stegodyphus mimosarum
AAAATGTATTATCTTTTAATTTAATATACGAAACTTCAATAACTTATTCCTTTCCATTCTTTATTAATTATTTTTAAGCCAGGCAAAAAGGCAGACAGCATAATTTTCTTCTTATATTATTTAACGAACACTATGATTTTTTTTTACTTTCTTTAATTAGAAAAGTATATTGCCAGAACTCCTGGGACCCCACAATTCTATTTTCTTTTAGTCTCAGAAACTCGCTCTAGTTCGCCGTCCCTGGTGACCGCTATGCCAGACAGCGTTTTTTATTACTAGATTTCGAAAATCTTTAAAGTAATTTTTATCCGGTAATTTATTTATTTTGTGTAGTAGAGAAAACGTTCTTATGTTAACACTGAATAATTTAAAATGTTTTTGATTTTTTTTACTTACTTTAGGCTCTCTCGAGAATCAACTGCAAGTCCGTTTTTCCTAAATTTATGTGATTAAAAATAGTTAAATAAAGAATCTGAGATAAATTTTTAACTTCTCGACCTTTTAAAAAACATTTAATCTTTATGTCACAAGAGACTAAAAGCCTAATTTTCTTCACAAATGCATTCTACTTTTGTTACGCACTGAAGTCACTAGCATTTGTGTTAAGAAAAATGCAGCAAATCTCTAAAAGATATTCCAGATATAATTCCATTATTGTTTAATTAAAAATAATCAATAAATCTCCGCCTTTTTCGCAAGCTACATCTTAATTTTATTATTCTCCAATGGGAATTTTAACCGTCGATAGCAAAATATCTAATTTCTAATAAAGCAGAAAATGTCTTTCTTTCATTCTACTATTCAATGTCACTAACAAAAGAGAAACTTTAATTCTGAGAAAACTAAACAAATAAAATAAATCCTTGAAAATGTACCTGGAAATATTTTGAATAAAATAAAGAGGGGTTTAATACTAATATCACTAACTGCCTATGAACTGGTCTGTTTTCATCAAACCTTTCTGACTCAATAACAGAATCGGATTCTTCTGAGCCATCAACATGCACTTGTTTGTCAATATCATTTTCTAGCGCAGTTTTGGATCCCGTCTTTATCACTAAATATCCTAAGCTATCCACCGTTATCTAACAACATGTTTACTGAGCCACATTGGTGATGCAACACTTTAATTGCTGCTAAACTGTTCTTTGCAGTAGGAAGCTCATTTTGCCATTTTTGATAGCGCTGCTTTGCTTAATTTTCCTCAGGATGATGGAGGAAAGTATTCGATAAACAGCCAGGATCTTTATTATTCCCTCAAGTAATACTTAACCAGTGTGATGGTGGTAAAGAAGAATTTCCGAATTAAAGGCATTAATTGATTGATTAATTATAAAACATGTCCACAAAAGTCCTTACCCGATCTTTAGTTTCACAACCGTTGGTGGCAAACATATTCTTCTATTTAAAATGTTTTTAAGTGATGCAAATATTCATACTCCGCCATTTTTAAATTGAAAGACATCAGTTTTCTAAAATTTACGAAATATAACATTTATACCTTCATCCAGACACTATAATTATATTTGAAGTCAACCGAGGTATTTGACTTCAAAATCTGAAAATTTTGACTTCATTTTCAATATGAATTAATGGGTCGGTTAATATATACATTAAAATAATTCGAAGTTGATTTGTTTCCCCTTAATTGCTTTCAATGATATTGTTTTATAATTTACTAGTCTCTTTAGCTTACACTTTGGTTACATTTGATATATCAACTGCATTTTCACGCAAATAATTCGCAAGTTTCCTTAAAATCTAAAAATACGTTATTAATATTCTCATGAAGTTTTACTACTTCAGCATCATAACATGGCAATCGTACAAAAAATTTCATTAAACAACAAATATTTTTCCTTTTTAATTAATGCAGATAATATTGTTTGTTACGTGCCAGTATTGAAGTCTGTCTGTCAGTGTTTTCTAAAACACGAATTCTGTAAGATTCTTTGAATAAGATTTTGAAAAAAAAGTGAACTCTATAACAAAAAAAATCGACGCACCAAGAAGGAATCATCCGATTGCTTTGAAATTTTCTATGCATAAATGTTTTGACCAAACATGCAAATGTTTAAAATTTGGTGTCCACTGAATGAATAGTGCGATCTCCAGCGCATCGGAACTGCATATCCAGCAGATGTATATAAGGAACTGTTCTTGAACTGTTTTAAAACTTTCTGTTGCATTGCAATTAAGGATACCTTTCAAGAACGAAAAACTGCCTCACCGCAGGAATCAAGGTCATTACGAGCAACTGCCAGAGTTTGAAAGAGGTCGTATCACTGGATTCCAAGAGGCAGGTTGAGCAAATCGGAGAATCGCTCGTCATATGAATGGAAGTGATGCGGCGATCAGAAGATGCTGGCAAGAATGGGTGGACAATGGCAGATTTCAGCGTCATGATGGTAGCGGTCAGCTAAGGCCACAACAGATCGGGAGAACAGAATGATTGTCAGATGAGCTGTCAGAGCACCTGATTCATCGCTATTAATCATCAGATGTGTGACCCGCACACGAGTGAACACCATGACCATTCACAGACGCTGAAAGGGCGAAATATACGCTGGTACCGACCGTACCGACCGTTACGCCATTTGCCACTCACGCCTGCGCTCTGTCGAGCCCAATTACAGTTGTGCTTGGCTCGATCAGGTTGGAATGATGCTGACTGGGGACGTATAGTCACTGGCGACTCTTCGAACTCTGTCGTGACGATCATCGAAGACATGTCTGGAGACGCCCATTGCAGCGTGCCGATCCTGCTTTCACTATTGCACGCCACACAGGCCCTCAACCAGGAGTTATGGTCTGGCGTATCATTTTCCTTGATAGCCGGACCCCTTTGGTCGTCATTAGAGGCACACTTGCAGCCCAGCGTTGCGTCAACGACATTCTGAAACCTGTTTTGCTACCGTCCCTTTTACAGTACCTTGGCCTTATTTTTCAGTAAGATAATGCCAGACCACATAAGGTACGTATTGCTATGAAATTCCTTACAACTTGTCAAACACTTCATTAGCCAGCCAGATCGCCACATATCTCTCCCATCGAGCATGTCTGGGATATGATGGGAAGGCGGCTGCATCTATCAGGGAATGTTGTTGAGCTAGCCCAACAATTGGAGCAAATTTGGCAAGAAATACCGCAGGAGACCATCCGAGAGCTTTATCAGTCCATGCCATGCCGTATGATAGATTGTATTCAGGATAGAGTTGGGGCAACACCTTATTGAGCTCGTTAATTTGTAACTATGTAACTCTGAAATAACTCATTCAATTGTTCTGAAATTTTAACCATTTTATATTCTGAACATAATCTTCCTATACACCAAATTTTTATCTCCATCGGACAATTCCTTCTTGGTGCGTCGATTTTTTTTCGCTATGGAGTGTATATTGTTCAATATTTTTCACATGAATCTGAATAGAAATATTCAGAACTTTGTATGTTAACATCAGAAACTTTTTTTTTCTAAATTCATATTTCACTTTAGTTACGTATGCAAATACAAAAATTTCGCTCTTTAATTTGAGTACGGTCCCTGGATATGATTTTTGATTTTAATATCAAGTATCTCAGTCAATTTCTATTGTACGGAAGTCATACGTTTTCTGTTTCGTTTTTATAACGAGTGCAAAATTCTCCTAAATATAATTATATGGACCGAAGGTATAAAAAATTAGGTTTCGTAAATTTTATAACACTGATTTTTCTTTCAGTTTAAAAATGCCAAAACACGAATATCTACGTCATTTAAAACATTTTTGTAGTTCAAAGTACATGTCTACGACGAACGTTGTGAAACTAAAGGTGTAAAATCTTTTGTAAACACAATATAATGGCGAAACACTGAGAACTAATTGCCTCAGAAAGAATGTCTCCGTGGATGCTTTTCTCAGGAAACATTGGATCACACTTAAGTTCAATTTCATGGCTAGCATTTAAGTTGCACTCTAGGAAGACCATGAAAGTCTTATGCAGCCAGCGGGTTCACCGAAAACTGAACTCATAGCGAATTACAAGTGTTCAGTTGTTTTATCCGCTGTACGCCAGGGAAACCTCGCAGGAGAGCAAATAGGTTTTCTTTCATATTGGAGCACAAGAAAATTTGTAAATAAAAGTTGCGATTTTAAGACTTAAAATCGTTTTAGTGGTATTTATATGGGAGAAAGACTGTGTCTTAAAACTAAAGAAATAAGATATAAATGGTAAAAGAAAGTGAAATAACGCTCCATATCAGCAGGATCACACAAAAGTTAAATTATGTCATTTTCCGTTCAGCTATCTTTGTTTTTGTGATAAATATAATATTTTATTTATTTATTAGCATCAGAGGTGTTCTTAGTCTTGAAACTTACTTTTTTGCCCATATCACTTTTTAAATTGCCACCATCAAATGTTATCTCCGTGTACTATTTTTAAAGAAATTAAATAATGAAGAATCTGTATGTACGTATGTCTTCGCACTGTAGAAAACGGAAGCTACCTGGAGCCACCAAATTTTGAATATGTCTGTTACTTCACCCGAACACCGAAATATCTCCATCCGAAATGAAACTCATTTATATCATATCTCTAGCGCGCCTGACTCTTACTATTCATAGAAAAAGTAAGATATCTTATCAGTAAGGTAGCTTTATCTTTCACTTTTAATCAACAGACTCCGCTATTTGAAGTTGTCAAATTTTGTGATTGTTTAAAAGATCAGATTGACAGATTTGCGATTGTCAGAAAACAAATACTTTTATTTTTCCCGAGCCAGCTTTTTATCTTTCAATAAGGCCTAAGAAAACTTTCAAATCTAATTTGGAAGGTTATTGAATAACAAGCTAAGCTATTTAAATGCAATAAACACAGATCTTAAGAATATTTTCCCTACCTTTCAATATGATTAATTTAAATGAAAATGAATTCAAATCATGAGACGACTAATTAGAAATATTAAATATTTTTATGAAATTACACAAGCTGGACTCATTGAAATCATCATTTTGTGGGGTTTTACTATTTAATCCTAAAGTTCTAACTTAGAACCCCACGAACACTGACAAGCGAGTAATCGCTTAAGTGCGTGAATAGAACACGTAACACTTGAAGAGGGTTTACAACCCTTTATTTTTCAGTATATTTACAATCAGTTCCTACTTGGAACTTTACACAAAGCCTCCACTGGGGCTTCAACTTAAAATAATAATAATTTAAACTAAAACTTGCTTAACTAAGCTATTTGAAAGATATAGCCGAAGCTATCAGAGATCTAACTAGTTGGACCCTAAGTATTAATTAAATCGGAGAAGCCAAGCAAAGGCCTAAGGTGTGGCCGAGCGTAGCAATAGCTAAGAGAGACGTAGCCCAAAAGGCAAACGCGCGCTAGTCAGCGAATCAGACTCTCTTTCTCGAAATCGGTCAAGTCACGACTTAAATAGTACCCTTTCTCATTTGCATTAACTGCCTTTCGGAATTTACATTCTGGAAGAAAATTGTAAGCTGAAATAAGAATAAGATAGGAAAGATACAAAACTTAAAATAACTGTTGATAAACTTAGGATAAACCTTATAATTTACTTCTTTGTTTTTATGTTAACTATTTTGAGAGACCAGTTTTCTTAAAGATATGTCGTTTATAAGTGTTTTGTAATATGGCTATGGAATTTTATATGGCCTAAATGCGAAGAAAACGATATTTAATTAACATAATTAAAAATAAAAATAATAACAAAAAGACAAAAAATTGTGTAAGTGATCTTATAAAGAAAACTGAACAATTATAGGATGAACTGAAAATAAATTGAAACAAACAGAAAATGTATACCATAATTTAACACTGTATTGGAGTGAAAACACTTAACACTGTATCCGGGAAATCTAAACGTATGCTGTTTTTAAAATTTTGTGATTTTTTGGCTGTTCAATTTTATGCAGCGAAAAGAGCGATGCTTAATAATAAAGCTGAAAAGGAAAAAAATTGTACTGGAAAATGTGAGTGCAAGAGCAAATTTGTAACCTACGATGATCAGCAAGAGCATAAAAAACCTTAATGAACCCTCTGGTGAGACGTTAAAATATGAGTCCTTTCAGAGTTTTTTCTTTTTTCTCTTTCTATTTATATTTGATTTACTTTTTAATTTTACTTATTTATTTATTTGGAGGACAGAGCTTTTCTTGAATTCAGAGCCTTAGTATCCACCAGTTCCGACCCAATCAGACACCGGGTAGAAAATATATAGAACTTTTACACTGTTTAACAACGAATGCATCAAGTTAGAGGGCAGTGCATCTCAAATACCTCACGAACAAGACAAACAGATATTTCTGAGTTTCAAACTAAAGATTGTAGCAAATACTATAAAGCACTTTTAACAAGTTTCAAATATCTCTTATAATATCTAATAATAAGTATATCGCGAACGGAGACTGCAAAATGTAATTTTCATCACAGTTTTTTTTTGTTATTTACTATTATTAAATCCACATACTCTTTTCTCATTTATTATTATTTATTGTATATTATTATTTCCATCTTTATTGTCTATATTTATTATTCCAGTTTCGACAGTAATATTTTAGTTCTTTACCTCTCATGATATAATCCTATGGCATGAAACACTTTTAAATGCTTTCGCAAAATTACAGTAGAGTTTTTTGGTTCACTTTGCATGCAACTTTTAATTTTGCTATCTCTGCTTTTTGCTTATTTGCCTATTTGTTTAAAACCTGGTCTCAGAAAATAAATTAGGCTATCGGTAAAGAAGATTTAAATTATCTGGGCGTAAATGCTTTGGGATTATTCCGTTTAGAATTTTTCTTCTCCCCTAATGGCTGAACTTTTGCTTATTAAGCATTTGTCAGGAATGGCCGTACCCATTAATCATTTAGCTGTCTTTTCACATCGAAAGTTACCCAGACTGCCCCACAGGGGCGACTAATAGTTCGCCTTCAAGAAAGGAACACGTAACTCCCGTGTCATCTCCGAAATTCGAACGACCGCAAACAACATAACTCGGGATTTCAGAGGTCTTAAGGCTAATTATTTAACATCTCCCCTTTCTCCCTCTTTAGTGAATTCAGAACCTGAATAAATTTCAAAATTGTACAATGTTTTGTTAATTCAAGTGACCTGATGCTTTACTTGCAACTTAAGGCATTGGTCGAAAATGGCCAGTTATCATCGGTCATTTAGCCGTCTTATCACCGAGAACGTTGCCATGCTGCTCCACGTACGGCGACGGATGTCTACATGTGAGAAAAGAATAGCTCCGTCTGAATTTTGATAGAGAATACTCTGTAAGCCAGTCTCTAGGGTCTTCTACCCCTTTTCCTTTACCACCTATCCTGAAAAGGGACTTTCGCCTAGCCAATATTTTAAATACTCCCATACCGTACAGACACTACATTTACAAGTCTTCTCCAGGATTCGAACCTAGGCTAAACAATACTGCAACTAGCATCACTAACCACAGTACCAATCAGAGCGGTAAATTCAGTAATATTTATTTTAGGCTCTTATAAGTTGTGAAAATAGAGATATTTGGAGTAAATTTCATCTTTTTAGGTGCAACGATAATTGCGCTCCATTTTTAGATATGTGAATGTTATATTTTAAGTATAATTTTTATTAATTTTACCAATCTGTTTGTTTGTTTATTTGACCCGCCGGTGGCGAAGTGGCTAGCGCATCTCGCAGCTGCTGCACAAGTCCGGGGCTCGATCCACGGGTTGGGCAAGCTTGACTTAGCCTTTCATCCCTTAAGTGGGTCAATAAAATGAGTACCAAGTTCACTTGGGGACTAAACACCGGGGGTCCTACGACAAGCTGACCACTTGTCCAGGGCATATATTGATGCACTCCGAGGCCCAAAGGTCAGGAAAGCAGAAAAAGGGCACTGGAGGCCGCGGCCCACTACAGCTGTTGAGCCACTGAGTTTAGTAGTAGTTTATTTATTTAATTAAATTTTTAATTATATATTAATTAAAATATATTTTTTAACATTAAGAAAGATTAAGTCATTAATTTCGTTTGAATAATATTGGCAAGAGTGTACAGAACATCTGAATCATTTTTCTTTATAAGACGTCCTTTAACATCTGTCAATATCTTAAGTTAGATATACCGGGTGCGTCATAAATTCGTGCAAAGTTAAAAAATTAATAATAAAAGAAGGAATGCACGGAAAAATTTTCTGTTTGCGCCAATATGGTCAGAAAGACATTGGACTTTTTTCCATGCAAAAAAAAAAAAATGTTTCCAAAAGTAACCGACAGAGGGAGCTCACACTTCATGCTGAGACGTTTTATTCAAATCACGCAAACAGAAACAGGCAATCAAACAGATCACAATAATATATGCATTTATTTTATAATAACAGATGTTCAACATTACCACACCACAAGGTAATAAGCAAGTCAGGCGCGTCACCATGCCCATTACAGCGGAGTGTAGAAAGTCGCCATCGATGGCAGCGAAGGTCAGTCGAATGGCATTTTTCAGATCCACCAGTGTGGCTGAGAAGCCCCGGTACACACGAGACTTTAAGTATCCCCACAAACAAAAATCTGCCGGGGTCAAGTCTGCTGATCTTGAGAGCCACTGAATCTTACAACCGCGACTTATCATTCGGTCTTCCGTGAAAGATTCCAACAGGAACGTCTTGACGTCACGTGCGATGTGGGGCAGGGCACCATCCTGCATGAAGGTGACAGCAGGTAAGGCATGTCTTTCCTGCAATGCAGGCACAACGTGGTCACGCAAAAGCGTGAGATACTGTGCTGCAGTGACTGTACAGATTTTCACGCCGGATACAGGACAGGGTTCTTCAAAAAAGAAAGAGCCCAGAACAAAAGACGCGGTGAAACCACACCAAGTAGTCACATGAGGAGAATGCAGTGGCTGGCTTTGGTATTCACGAGGATTGGACGTCGCCCAAATACGACTGTTTTGCGTATTGACGTAACCATGCAGTGAAAGGTGAGCTTCATCCGTCCACATGACGTTCAGCAACCATTGTGGGCTACATTCCAAGTAGCAAGCTTTTGTCTTGCATCTGTGTCTGCCGGTAATAACTGGTGAAGTCGCTGGATTTTGTATGGATACAGATCCAAAATTCCGTGCAGAATGCGTCGAATCAACGCTTCCAGAAACCCCGTTCTTCTCTTAGCTTCACGAGCGCTGCTACTGCCCGTTGATGTCTCGGCTGCCATATCTTTCATGACACTTTGTACCACATGGACACAGTCCGCTCTCAAGGGTGGTCTGCCACTTCGTTGACGATCCTCCAAACTCCCAGTTTCCTCAAAACATCGTACTAAATTCCGTATCCCATTCAATGAAATAGGGCTTTCTTGCGCCTTCAGTCCTTTCTCCGTGCGAAACTTTCGCAATGTAACAGTTGTGGATTCAACATTCTTGTAGAACAATTTAACAGCCCATGCCCGATGTGGTAAAGAAAGCATGCTGCCGGCTTCGAATGACGGATCCGTTTCCAGCCAAGTGTTCTATTGATAGCCTGATTTGCATAAAAAATCTCAGGTTGACGTGTGAGCGCCCTCTGTCGGTTACTTTTGAAAATGTTTTTTTTCATGGAAAAAAATCCAACGTCTTTCTGACGATATTGGCACAAACAGAACATTTTTTCGTGCATTCCTTCTTTCATTACGAATTTTTGAACTTTGCACGAATTTATGACGCACCCGATATATTTTATCCGCAGTTTCTCATAAATATTTCCGGGCAGTTTGAAAATGTGCATGAAATTTAGGATTCTAGAATTTCATAGCTTAGAGAGTTCGAGGTACCTTTCATATCATATGCATTTTACCGAATCTTTAGATATTAAAGTAGGTGGTAATTTCCTTACACTTGCGCTAAAAATATATAACTGATCACATTTTAATTTTAATTCTCACTCGTGGTTTTTGGAATATTAACTCAAAAATATTGAGTGTCCTCTGTATACAATGGAAGAATCGCTGCTGTAGATACTATCGTATCCTCTGTAATTGGTTTCTTTACTAAATTATATTCATTGTCCGTTTCGATGGTAGTTTGAAACCTTTCATGCTTACATTACTATATTACAAATAAAACTAAAACGTTTTTTCTTCATACTAAACTAGAAGTTTTATCATTTACTTTTGCTTGAACAGACTTTGAAAATCAACCTGAGTATTTCAAAACCATTTAGATGCGGATTTACAGGATTTTCCTTCTGAGAACTTCAGGAAACAATACCTCAAACCATAAAATTTTTACTTTTAGTTGCCTTGCAAAGATATGAACACTTGAGGATTTGAAGCAGTACATGATAAATGCCAGATAATTTCAAGCGTTAACACTTTTAGAGAGCCGCAACTTTTATTTGAAAGGAATATTTATAAAACAAAAGGCACCAAACATTCACATCACACTTTTTATCCACTGTATGTTTCTTTTCTTTCTTATTACGTGATTCGTCTTTAGTCAATTCACGGAAAGGGAGAGATGCCCCGTGGAGGTCGTTTTAAGGAAAACTGGCTGGTATCCACGTTGCACATGGGGCACCACGAAAGTGCCCATGCAGCGCCGGCACGTTCGCTGGGACTCGAGCCCCGGATCGAACTACTAGTGTTCAGAGGCTTTTACAGCTTAGCCGCTGGTGGACCCACTGTATGTTTAAAAGACTTTTTTATGAAACGAAAAGTGTCAATAAATGCAATTCCATACTAAAATTTTCCTTCATCCATTTCAAATTTTAAAATTAAAAAAAATCACGTCAATTCTTCCATCGTTATTTAGGAACTTTGTCACAGAAATAGAATGAATAAGTAAATTGCTCTATAAACTTAATTAACTATTGGAAAAATTAACTTTTGAAAGTTGTAAAAGTAATGAGTAAATTATGACATTAAAATTCTACTGCTTTTGAGAGAATACCGATAAAATTCGAAAATGTTCAGCTATAAGCTTTCATATATATGCTACAGCTAGATTTAAAATTATTGAATTTTTATGGATTAATACACATAATTATTATACAGTAATTTGTTTAAATGCAGTTACTGAAGCAAGTAGCTGTTGTTCACACAGCTTAACATTACAAAATTGCTTGTTTGTTCCGAAGAGCAGAGTGCTATGTTATATAATTATTTGTTTGTTTAGTCTATTAAGGCAAAGCATACAGTGCCTTTCATTATAATGTATAGAAATAATCTTGAAAGGCATAAAATGAGACTTTATGAGTAAAACTGTTGGAAAACATTTACTTGGCTGTATTTGTTGTAATTGTTTTGGCTGAGAGTTTCACGGGTTTACTTTTGACATTCTCAGGTAGGGACGCATGACGTGGGCCATGCTTCAGTAAATTTATTCAATATTCACATTTTAATCCAGGATATTTCATAGAAGGTTTGCGTTTCTGAGAACTACAGTAATAATAATGATAATAAGAATGTAATCATGTTGCAGATCATAATAATACAGTATAATGATGAAATGATAATAGCAGTAATACCATAAAAAACAAATAAAAAGTTATAGATACTAATGCACTGCGTCTATTTATTCTAACAAACAGAGTGTAAGGATGAAACCATGAAAAAAGATTTAGTCGAGAGAAGTTAAGAAAATTAAAGTTAGCCCAATGTTACATCAAAGCCTTGCTTATTGGAAGGAGAATTTGAGATAAGAAGACAAAGCTTGTAAGATTACTCTTGTAACTGGAAACTAAAGTTAAGTCCTACAAACCCTACTAGACAAGAGAGCGAGATATCAATGAGTTTTAAATACTCACAAAGTAGAGGAGAAGTTTTAAAATGAACCTTTTTATTTTAATCTAAACTGAACCAAAGGCACAACTTTTGCTACAGACAAAATCTCTACTCGTGGCTGTTTAGATTAAGCAATAACAGAAAATTAAATTCAGACGTCGATACGTAGACTAAGACTACCCATAATATAGCATAAGAAATAAGTTGGTTCAAAGTATATTACCAACGCGTAAGTTTCGGCATCGGCGAAAGCATCGGGTAACGAAAATACCAAAGGCAGAATATTACTTTCAAACAAAGCTGGCGAAATTCAGAGAGATGACATGATTGCCAGAATCTCTGTCAACTAAAGATTCAAAACTATCAGGTTAAATACACTTGAATTTAATTTGCATTTTGGTGAGTAATACAGAAGGGAGAAGTTATAGTAAAGATCAGAATCATACTATCTAGTTAATTAACAGAAGTTACCTTATAAGCTAATCTGACGATGATGCTGAAGAATGAAGAGCGAAAATTGGAGAGTTCTGATTCGATTTTGTAGCTGGAGGGCTCTGAAATCAGTTTCTTAAAAATATACCTAGTGGTTTTTAGCCTCTTCCACTTAATCTAAGTAAGTGTGTCAGGACTGAGTGTTCGGTGCATATTCTTGGCAAACATCTTCGTGAACCTCCTTAAGTCCTTAAGTCCTGATCTGGAACAGGGAGCTGAATGCAGCTACACAGTCCAGTCACATTAATGTGACCATCTGTCAAAAGCCAGAATAACCACCTTTC
>KK121332.1:0-10989 GCA_000611955.2 Stegodyphus mimosarum
GCATGGATTCTATTGTTTCTTATATATCAAGGAGAATTGGTAATTTGTCTTAATATACAATTCCGGGCTGTCTGTAACCTCTTTCTATCAGATTTGCAGGAATAAGCCCATACCGGGCAGACATAGCTAAGCATAGGACGCAATATGGATTTGTAAATGAGTAACTTGTTATCTATGGATAAAACACTGTTCTGAGCAATTAAGAGGTATAGCATAGCTTTACGGGATCGAAACTTCTGGATGATATGTGTTATGTGTGGGGTCCATGTGAGATTTTTAGTAAGGATCACCCCGAGATAAGGGACCTGCTTAGCCCAGGGGATAGGAGTATCGTAGAACTTTAACTGCTTCTTCACCTTGCTCTTCTTGGTGAATAAGATGGCTTGTGTTTTTTCGACGTTTACTTTAATCTTCCATTTTTTAAGCCAAATCTCAAGTGTGTGGATGTAATCTTGTAGTCGTTGTATGACTGATTCAAGAAATGCACATTGTGTTAGGACCGCTGTATCGTCTGCATACATGGCTAGTCTAATGTTGGGTGTGACTGGTATATCATTCACGTAAATGTTGAAGAGAGTGGGACCTAAAAGGGACCCCTGGGGGACCCCGAGCCCTCGATATTCCTTCGCGAGTCCTTTTATAATCTCTGGAAAGGCGGAACTTCCAATAAATGACGTCAGCCAATCCAGTTCGCTTTAAATATTTCCAGAACAATGAATAACTGTACGAGTAGAAAAAGCGAGAAAATCAACTTGACTACGGAGCTGTAGATTTAATTCCACGTACTTTCAAATAAGAGATCGTCGCCATTAAAATGAAAAGAACATGCATTTAGAATTGTAACTGGGGAAAAAATAAAAATAAAAAACCGAAAATTAAGTTAGGGTTTTAAGTGTATTTATGACTATGGAATTTTATTATTACATATATATATATAGGAATTTGTTTGTTCAAAATAAATAACTGTCATCCTGCTCTTCTTCTAGACTGAATGAATTACAAAAATAATTATATCTCTTTTAATTGTATATTCGAAAATAATGTAATTTCTACCGTATTTAAAAGAATTTTAATATTTACGTGTTGAAATTAATACCTTGGATTGAATATATTTAATACGTTGTATCTTTGAAATATGGTATAATATAAGAGTCTGAGTACAGAAGAATTTACAGGCTTTTAAGTTTGGATACAGAATTTTAAATTAATATAAAACATGTATTTTATAATTTTGTTTCGCCTATAAACATTTTAGGTTTTCTTTATTATATTTGGGACATATTTTTACACGTAGTTTAAGTAGCATCAAAATAGTACTTTCAAACGTATTTATTACAGACTCACGGCAAAGAGTCTTACATAATTAATAGTTAAGATTTAATTTCATAAATTTGTAGCAAGCAAAAGAACTATAATTTAAAATTATAACATACAATTACTTGAGAATCTATTCAGAGATTTTTCAGCTGCGAAAGAAATACGCTCTCTTTGAAATGTTGTGTTTTGATTTCATCATAGATGACGGTGTTATGAAATTTTGTCGGCGTTTTCGAATTTTAGAGACTTTTAAAATAATTGTTGTTGATAGTTTGCAATATTTAGTAATAATAATGAAAATTTTAAACTTCATTAAAATTATTAAAAAAATTACTAACAAACATTTCTTACTTCTTTCAAATGTGAGGTTTTTCCATTGGGATACTCTGATACCACTGGAATCTTCAATCCAAATATCTCCTGTCTGTAAGAAATACCGTAAATACTTTGTTTAAAACATTTTGTCAAGAACATTCGATTTCATTTCCTTTACAATTACTTAATTACCTTTAACTAGCGGAAATACTCGATGCCAGTTAAGTTACATTGAGAGTAATGCATCTAACAAGAGAGAGAAAGATACCGCTGTACTCCTTCTCTAATAACGATGCAAAAAAAAATGCGAATCACAGTCATACATGTTTTAGTCTGATGCGATAAGGAACCCACATAAAAAATGTCGATAGAAAAATAAGCTCATTCTCTCTTATTATATCAGCAACAATGGCATGCAGTTTTTAATGATTTTCGACTTCCTAATCAAATGGTCGTAAAACCTCAAGTTCCATTCAATATTTCAGCTATATTCAATTTTAGTCGATTAACAAACAAACAAACACACAGCGCCAACAAACAAACAAACACACAAACAGATATTCTTCTTTTTATGTATAGATTCTGTAAAATTTACAAATTTTTGATTAACAAACGCTACTATTTGAAAGCGAGCAGTAGCACTTTTCAAAATGAAGCATTTTTATCTTCAACGTGCAACACTGTTGCCACTCGGAAAAATGAGTGCGGAAATTAACGATTTCAGAGTTTTTAATTAATATTTGGGCTGATTAAAGTCATAGGAAAATGGGAATAGACAAAATGGCTTCCCACCAATTTTTGGAATCGGGAATAATGTATTTAATGTTTGGCAGTGCTGTTTTTATTTCATCTTAAAACTTGGAAATATTTTATTAACAAACTCTAGGATTTGAAAGCGAGCAGTAGCAACGACGTTCGAAATACAGCGGATTTTCATCTCCAGCTTGCGAGACTGTTGCCACTCGAAAAAATGAGGGCAAAAAATTATCATTTTTCTAAGTTTTCAATTAATATTTCTGATTTTAGCTACTTTTTTAGAAAAAAAGTTGACGTCGACCTTTTCCAGGACAAGAATTGTGAAAAGTTTGGTGACGATAGCTGTAGTAGTGACTGAGTTATTAGAGGACAGCGAAACACACAGAATTTCTTTTTTATATACATAGATAAATAAAAAATCATTCCTAGATAATATTTTAGGAATTTCATCTTGTTTGATTCAGAGGAAATGAATATGGTAAGTCGTGTTACTAGATTCCAGAATTTTAATTTTATGTTGCCCATATCTGTTTTGAAAAATCTATTGTTCTATGTACTAAAGTGTAGTAACGTAGTAAATGTAATTTATGTAGACTATTCTCTAGATTTCATTAACTGTTATTAGTACTTTCCTAATTTGTTGAGCTATTTCTTGACTCAAAAGTATTATAATGAGAAGTTCTATTAATTTCCCATGCATCACTAAATAAGATGATAGTACTATATAACTGTCTTCCGAATGAAAGGTCAAGCTGATTGTTAAGTTGGGAAATTTAATGAGATTTTTTGCATGCGCAAAATCCCATGCAAAACATCTCAATAAAGTTTGCGGTTTTTTCTATGTGTAATGTGTATAGGAGCCAATTTTTTATAACGTCCTCCACAAAGACATCCCTCCTCTTAGGCAGATAACCCTTGAATGCTTTGTCGTAATCAAATAAAACAAACCAAAACCTCCGAACGTTTCTTGGCAAATAAACAATACTTTTAGAGATGTGAATTATTTACTAGATTTAAAAACTCGTCTAAAAATAAAAGAGAAAATATTTACATATTGTAAATTGCTTGTTAGACCCTGAACATATCATTTAGATGAAGCTTGATCATTGGTGATGAATTTCAATGTAGGGAAGAAAATACATAAGCTTTAGAGAACTTACAGATGGGACGAATTTTGATTTTGCTCGAATCCGAATCCTAAAAGATATCCAAATTTCCTGAAAATTCCGGATCCTGAACATTTTGAATTGTTCATACACGAATACTACACATAAAAAAGGGAAAATAAATTTGATTTAATATTAAAATTTTTGAGTTAAAAAATTTGAAATATGTGTTTAATGATAAAAAATTAAGTTATGAAAGTTCACCTATACTTTCTTTCTAATGAAATATTTACTGTCTTTCTAATGAATTAATTTCTAATGAATCTAATTTATTGTCTTTTTCATGGAAGATACAAAGAAACTTTAACAAATAAATTTCTTATTGAAAAAACGCTTGAATCTTGGGGTTATTTTGTCAGTAAAATTTGACAAAAATTACAAAATCTTTATTACAGAATCTTTCAAATTAAACCTAGTGTACACTGGAGAAGATTATTTCAAGAAATAATCAGCTGAAACCCAAATGCTTAATTCTGTGCAGAAAATTAAGAGGGGGGAAATTTAGAACAGCTATGAACTGCCACTGATGACTTTTTGAACCACTGAAACCGCAAACTTTTGAACCAGTTCTTACTTAAATGAAGTTTTTTACTGGAAGACACTAAACTAATCTTTCCAAGATTTTGGGTAAAAACATTTAACGGAATTTTAGGTTAGGATTGGAAAGCTTAGAATGATTAAAATAATGAAACAGAGGAAAATTCGAATATTCTCAATCTTGAATTGTCAACATCCGTAGGATTCGAGGACTGAAAAATTCCATATCTAGGATGAATTATATTCTGATGTTTGTAATAAATTTGTTGCAAGTTCATTTATATTCACTTTACCTTGACTTTCATCGTTTCCTATATCATGATTCTATGTTTCATTTGTATGAAGATGCATAGGGCCCAGAATCGGCTGAATGGTAAAAGCCGCTGAACACTAGTAGTTCGATCCGGGGTTTGAAACCCGTCGAAAGGGTTGGTTGCACTAGCATTTTCGTGGTTTTACCCCATGTATAAGTTGGATACTAGCCGGTTTGCCTTAAAAAGACCTCTCGTAGTGGCTAAGGGCAAAGCACGTAATAAGTAAAACAAGAAATGAGGATGCAAATTAGCTAACCCGAAGCATACGCTAACAAAAACAACGAATTTCCAACTGCAGCTTATGTTTGCTTATTTAGAGTGTATAACTCTTTCATCACTGCATGGATTTCAGTGTATTTTAGTCACATAGTTAGTCCCATATATGTGAGATAACTAATTTCATAAGCAGACATCAACGCTGTTGAAGTCATGTAATTCTGTGCTAGTTACATACGCGATTTTAAATCTTGTACATAGGTAAACACTAGAATGTTAGCACACTTTTGGCAGGTTTTCTGAAATTAAATGCTACGAAGACTAGTAACAAATTGTTTGTTGTCTATCAAATGTGTTCAAAGACTCATACGTTAGTTTTCTGGATCAATAACTTTCTCTTTATTAATACTAAACATATCAGACTAAGTATCACTCCTATACTTACTTTTTATCATTTCTTGAAAATTATTGCTGTATAGTAACTAATATAATTTGTAGAGACATTGGGTATTTTTTGAAAGCAGAAGTGATGAAAAACGACAATGCCCCAACCGGGACTCGAACCACGGACCTATCGAATACGCGTCGAGTGTGCTGACCACTACACCACGAAGTCATGCGAAGAAGGTGGGAGAAATATCTTATAAATTAAGCTTGCGAATACAAATGTGCTTCTTGGAAAATCTTCTGATGAAGCCGTGTTATCTCAAATGAGGCTAGGCTTTTATCTATTTCATCCAATAATTTCTGGCTTAAAGTATGCCAAAATATCACTTCGTAAATCACAGGATAGAAGTTAGAACACTCTGCCCATGCATAGGAGGAACAAAGGAGTATATTTTAGCGTATATTATTTAATGGGGTATGCAAACGAAAGCATTATGCGTGATAAATGATTTATGTACGCTTACAGCGTGTTAATAATACGTCATTACCATTTATGAACATTAAAATCCTTCTTAATTAAGACAAATTTCTTTATCTGGGGAATTAGAAATAAAGATACGATTTTAAAATTCTGCTTTAACATTTTATTTTCAAACTGACTTAAATTTATTATTTGGAGTTTTAAGATGAATCATGTAAAATTGCTGCCCGAAATTGCTAATTAGGATACAAGAGCTGGTCCTACATTACGGAGGTTAATAATAACAGCCTTTGTAAGATAAAAAAGGTGAAACAGTTTGGATGAAGTGAGAATTGCAATTGACATAAAATTATTCATAGCGATTAAAAAATTCTAAACATACCGCATCTTTACCCAGGGGCTTGAGTTCACTGTCCATAGGCAGAACACGAAATCTCACTAAAGCAAAAGCAAACGAAATTTCTCAAACAAAAAAGAAGTTAAAAGTGCATGGCATATAAAAATAAATATAGGGAATAAAAATAATTAAATTATGTTACTTTAATTAATGGAAAATGACATTCACATCAGGCAGTTTTACGTATTTTTACGATAATTTTATGAGCTTATATATAGTTTATTAAAATTACATTACGCACTTAATCTGGATGAATTTAATATTATTGAACAATAAATGTTTGACCGAATTATTTCAAATTGCAGTTACAAAAGTAAAATGTACACCTGAGACGATTTTGTTACTGCTTTTAGATTAAGATTAATACAGAGTGTATATTATATCTTTCTTAGATAAATATGCTTATACATATTTCAGATTTGATCCTTTATTAGCCAACAATAGAATTTTCAATCTATCTATCTCTGTGTGTATATAAATACATTTACTTAATATAAAATTACACTATTCACATGAAACTTTGAATTATAGGACATATATTGATAATATAACACTTAATACACATAGATCTCTCTAATAATATATATCTAATAATATATCTAATAATATAATACAAATACAGATGAATAGCAAAATTGAACTTGCATATCTTTGCATTAAATTATTTCAATAATTTAATCTTAGAAAGCTCACAATAATCGCGAGTTATATAACTAGCAGCGATCCTGACTATAATCTATAATCTATTCTCGTAGTAATGAAGCTCATGAAGTTTGGTAATTTGCGATAACATCACCCATCGATAAAAAGTCCATCGAACTCGATACCATCGAAGTCGAATCAACACTCATTGAAGAACACACAGTGTTGATAACTTAGCACACTATAATGCTAAATATTGATAACTTATGACCCATATACTCAGTTTTATTCTGTTCTTAATCTAGTTTTTTAATATCTTAGAGCGAAGTGCACGTGCACTGTATACGTAAGTTGAGAGAAGGATTTGTAACAGAGTTTTAAAAGGACTTGCTTTCGCATTTATATTATATTTACAAAAAGTTATTAAAATACCTATAAAGGAAACCTGTTTGCAACTTCCAGTACTCCAGTGGTTAGAACGCTGTCTACTGTTAGTTCGGCGTGGGTTCGAACGCAGCGGAACGGGCTGGCTTCATGCTTGCTTTTCACGGTTTTTATCGGGAGTGAGGCGAATACGAGTTAATTTTCCTTTTAATGTCCTCCACGGAGGCATCCCATCTTATAGGCAGGCGATTCTCGTGTATTCAAACAACCCTATATAATCTAAAGGAAGCCTTTTTTCTGGGACTTTTTCGGTGAGTTCCGTTTGCCGATTTTCTCCACAAGGATCAGGTACCTTCCCTCTATATCCAGTTGTTATCGTTATCGTTATTTATAAATTACACGTTTATCGTCCTTTGTTGATAGCATATTTTTTGCTTACCTTTGAACGTAGAATACATTTCCAACCTTTGATGGTTTTATTCCTGCACATGTTGTATACGCAAAAATTTGCTAAATTTTTACCATATCATTGCAAATTTTCGTGCATAAACAGAAAAATTTAGAAACTTTTAGCTGTTGAAAACTGGTGGGCCCTAACATACTAGCTCAAAATAAATTACAAATACTTGAAATTAAATAAAAAACATCATTAGCGTAGATTTTGATTAAGATTTTATCAATAAAGTAAAAATTTTCGGCAAATTTGTTTTTTAATCCCGAGAAAGAGATACCAACTGTCTAATTATTCTTGAAATCGTCAGAGGTTTATTAGAGAACTTCATTTTTTTTTTGCCTCTGAAGAAGAGGAGCTATCTGATTGCTTTTGAAATCATTAAATTATTGTTAAAAGTATAGATCAAATAAAAATTTGCTTAGCTAATTTAAAATTTTACATTGGCATCTTTGTTCCACTTGAATCTAGAACTAATTCCATCATAAAACTGAATAACTAAAATATACTACCAATTGAAATTTATTTAGGTTTTATTCAGTTCTAATACAGTTAAATAAAAGTTTTCAGTAATAGAATCTAATTAGGAATTTTCTAACAATTTTCGGAAATTTCTCGTTACTGCAGTCAGATCCGGGCGAGTGTCGTCGTCCTCCACTTAGTATGTTCAGATTTGAAGACTGGAGAGGGGTAAACAATTGTAACTCCCGACAGGAATTTTGAGAGAAATTAGTTTTTAGTTTGTGTAACTTCAATGATAAAGAAAATGCTAATATTAAAATCATAGGAAAATTCGTAATAAACTTTCAGTCTTTTTCTCATGAAATGTGCATTATAACAATATATATATATATATATATGTGTGTGCAAACAAAGAGAAAAACGAATTTTCAATTCTTTTAGGGAACTAAAACATTTTCCCCAATTTCTTCTCTTAATCCTAAAACCCCATATCTTCTTTGCTGCTATAAGTCATAGTCTTGAATCTTTTTTTTTTTTTTTTTTTTTTTTTTTGTTCAGCATGTTTTTCCGATTTTTTGGCAAGCATATCAAATCTATATTTCTAATGTATCACAAAGACTACAAGCATGCTTTCTTGGGTAATAGAATCCGATGTTACTTTGAAGATGTATTTTATTATTCTTTTTTTTCAAGAAATAGTGAGACATACTTCCCTTGAGGGAGCTGATGAACTCTATTATTTTAGAAATCGTTTCCTTAGGAATTGGACGTTTTCGGTCTGTGTGTTTTTTATGGAGTTTATCGGCGCTTTTCCGTCAACCTACAATGCTTGTCTTATTTTTTAACCCGATTTTTTATAACGCATTGAAAGAAGCAAAGGCGTTTATATAAACCTGAACATCATTACATTGACCTTCTTGGAAACAAAGTACTCGATAAGAGTCAATCTCATTATTTGAAGATACCTCATGAAGAGCTGTACGACCGAAGAGATAATGATTTTGGGTATTATAATCCCCAGTTTCATTAAAAGATTTGAGAATTCTAATAAGAATCTCCCGGTCCTTTAAAACCAAAATAAGCCTTTTTTTCATTATTTACAGAAAACTTATATTTCTTCTAAGACAAAACGGTCAGGCTTTAACATATTTAACCACATTTTTCTATCCTGTTAAATGACCATCGTTTTTGTTAGTTTACTCAATTTTTGAAAATTCTAAGGATTCTTTAAAAGACACTGACGTTATATTATATAGAAAATTTAATACATAACAAAATTTCAAATACTGATGTATTTAGAATACTGGTACAACAGCGTGGGATAATATTAAGATCAATTCTGCATGATACAAATTTGCTTGGAAAAATGATCTGAAACTGTTTCTTACCTGTCTGTCCGGGTTTGTACAACGGTTTATCTGTCTGAATCAATGTTAGATCAGACCTAGGACGTATGCTCACTTCTGCTTTCTCATCTATTTCATAGGTGGAGGACCAGCCATTAAATGTACCAAAAATATGTAATTTCGCACGTTTAACATCTTTTATCGGTGGTATAAACATCTCCACCCACATATTATGATCTGAAAAAAATAAATGTTATTTCATATTTTACTTCAGTGCAATTACTCTTTTTACTGTTTTACTCATTCTAACATTTACTCAAACCTTAGAAATTAATTTCGAATTCAATTTAAAATGTAGAAATCTCCCAGTTTAACTCGTAAACTGTTTTAAATACTTAAATAGCAAGATACTTGTAATAATTTAATATTTCTTTGCAGCATATCCAAAGAAGTCACTCAGATAACCATCTAATATGTTTTTAAACTTCACTATATCAAACGTTCCCAATACTCCCTTATTAGGCAAATTAATTTATTGATGTTTTAATAAAATATTTATAAGTTAAAAACGTATACAAATCTCATTTACAAAAAGCAGGAGTAAAAAGTAATTCTTTTTAAAAAGATGTTTTGCAATAAAATTTAGAAAATTTTGGCAGTAATATTAGTTAAAAACTTATGACTTAAAATCTCCCGCCTTCTTGAAACCATATATATTGAGCTACTTCCTCTTTCTCAAAGTAATGAAAATATTACCATTCAAATAAATCAATTGCATATGTTTGTGAGAGTGCGTGTTTAAAATGTAATTAAAGCGTTGCGTATAGTAAAGTAGCCGAAATGATGTCACGTTGAGCTTAGAATTTCATGTAATTACTATAAACTGCATTGGCTTTCTTTCATTACGAATAGAGAGCAGTTCATTTACAAATTTTTTCATTGTTCAAAAGATCAAGCAATTGAATTATCATACTCACATACATGATAAAATTTGCATAAAGTGTCCGTTAGATACATTTTTAAATGATATGCTCTTATAGAATTTTATTCCACGCTATTTTAAAATGAAAATTATTCGAGAGAGCTTCTAAAATCTATGGAGATACAGTTAGTTTGTTTCCCTTTTGTCTATCCTCGTTTTAAATACTGACCGAAAGCAGTCTTTCCATGTTTAGCAAATAAAACAAGAATGTGATGCAGGGTCTATTTTCAGATGAAAAAAAGGCTTATTTAATGAATTTAAAGGTGTAGAGACATTAGGTTATTTCGAAGCAGGAGACATGAAAAATAACCAATGCTCTCGCCGGGACTCGAACCACGGACCTCTTGAATACATGCCGAGTGTTCTGACCATTACACCATGAAGGCGGAAGAAGTACCTAATATACTCCCCCTTTTAAAGGGGACTGGGGATTAGGGGACCCAATCACCAAATTCTAGTGATGGAAAATCATCATCCACCATCTTTATTTTTTTTAGTTCGGGCGCCACTTTAGAGAAATTAGAATCTTTTCGATGTAAAGAAACTGAAGAAATGAGCAATGCCCTCCCCGGGAATCGAACCATGGACATCTCGAATACGCGCTGACCATTACACCACGAAGGCATGCTAAGAAGGCGGAAGAAATACCTTATAAAGGAATAGTAGTATTAAATATCCGAGCTGAATATGTTTTAAAACCTAAACTCCTAAATATGATTAATATGATAAATATGATTATTTTATGTAACAATCAGTGTACTCTTATTTTCAGGTGAATAAAATTTCTCCTTCAGAAAGCGCTTACATATATAAGATTTGATTGAAAGTTTCTAAGA
>KK121332.1:11003-47019 GCA_000611955.2 Stegodyphus mimosarum
TATATTAGACGTGATTATCCTCTGTTTGGATTAGTGAAGATCTACATTTACATATGCGAGTCTGCAGTTTAGAATCATGGCCTTCAGTATTTGATCATAGCGAGCGGAGAAACCTAATATATCTTGTCGTGGCAAGTCGGCTATGTGAAGATAAAATAAAGATGCGATTGAATTCGCGTTAGTCTTAGGTAAAATGCCATAATAAAGCAATTGAAATACTAATGTAATCCTACGAAAGTAAATTATTTAGCCGTATTTTAGCATTTCGATGATGGAAGCTCTTGAGAACGGTAACATATTGGAGATAGACGAAGGAGGTTCTGACAAGAGAACCATGTCAACATTCCCATACTATAGACAGACAAGGAGCATTATTCAGACTTTCTCAAGATATGCTTGGGAGGAACTATGAAAAAGAAATTAAAAAAAAAAAACATTTTTCCAGAAACAATTTTTTATGGTTTCCCCCCCCCCCCCCAAGGAAATCCTTGGTCCCGCGTTGCTGCGATATCACTCAGTATTAATTTCTGAATTCATTAAGATAGTGTTAAAATACACTCCATATAAACCTAGATATTTTCAAAGCTGAAAAGACTGCTGAACAGAAAGAGGTTCTGTTTAGGTGAGAAGTGTTAAAACGCTGCGGATGCAGTGCTGGAAGGAGTGCCACAAAAGAATCAATTTCATGCTTTTAAAATTTTCCACAAAGTGCTGTAAAAGTGCAATTCAATTTGGAAAACTCTACATTGAAATAGAAAAAACACCCGCAGATTAGCAAGTGAAAAATCTATGTAAAAGGAATCAATTTCATAAATTTTCTGTCAGTCTAGGCAACAAGTGAAACCTGTAAGTAACATCTGCATTCAACTCATGTGTCTGTGATTTATCTGTGTAACTCATGTATCTTATCTATTCAATGCATCTACCTTTCTACATTCATCATCTACACATCTTACGCAATCGAATTAAACGTACATTATTATTTTATTTCTAATCCATTTATTATTTTTTCTGTATGCATCAAAACAAAATTTATTAAATAAACGAAAGATAATATGTTTCCCTTATTTATTCTCAAATTTTATACCATAAAGAAAGTTTTCGTAATGTGTTTAAATAAGTTATTTAGTGGTTATCTTAATATATTGCAAGTATCTGAATAAATGCCAGTTTGAAAATTTTAATATTTAGCTGTCAATGCGCTTGAATTACAAATTGCGACTTACAAAAATTTTTGCAGGTACCAACCTTCAGATTTCACGCCGAAAATAGGCATAAATTTGAATTTTTTCTGCGCTTCATTTTTCAGAGGTATGCTTTGACAAATATGCAGCAATTTTTCTTAATTTACTTAATAAATATTTTGTTTTGTTAACAGCAGCAAAAAAAGAAATGAGTATTCGTTTAGTTTACTGGGGCCCGTCAGCTACTTTCAGATCGTACATTTGACCCGAGTGCAATCTGAGTTTGAGACTGCTGCATTACATATTAAAATATTTTTTATTACTTTGACTTAACTGTGTCAAACTAGGTTTGGGTGATCGCTATTGATTCAACTAATAATAACAATAGTAATAATAATAAAAACAACACTAATAAAAAAATCTGAAAAGTTTCAGATTTTCCCAAAGATTCAGATTTCAGAAAAGTTTCAGATTCGCCCAAAGGCCAGTTTTTTAACTTTTTGTGTGTTACCTATATTTATTAAATAGCACGTTCTTCGCACTTAAGTCATAAAAGTCAGATGAAGATCAATATCGCAAAAAAAATTAAAATGAGCATAGCTTTAGAATTTCCAATACACAGTCTCGCGCCCTGGAGATACATTTTTTTTCCGTACAATGTTGCCATGGATCGCTTTGAAATCGTCGAGTTTGTTAATAATAAATTCGTTAAAGTTTTAAAAAATATGAAATCCATAATAAAACAAATCCCAAATTTGTGCTTCCAGATGCCCATATTCGCAGTAGGTTTACGTTATTCAAAATTGGATGGCTCTAGGTACCGTTGTTTTATCACAATGCGAGAAACATACATACATTTACGCAGATTCTTCATTATTTAATTAATTTCTTCAAATGTAATACAGGGCGATAACATTTGGTGGCGACAATTTGAAAAGTAAAACGGACACTCAGAGTGATTCGACGGGAAATAGCAAAACGAAAACAATAGTCCTTCAGGGACAAAGCCCTTTTGAACTAAGAATATTATTATATATACTTCTCATATTGGTTGTTAAATTTACATATGTATCTATATGTCTATCTAGCTATGTCACATGTCTATCTAGCTATGTATCTATATATATACATGAAAAACTGCAGCTCTTCGTCAAGTAGCAGACCACAATTTCCCCTAAAGAGCCTCTTTTCTAAATTTATCTCTTGAAAAATTTAAAAACAATTGAGTAATATATTTAAAGCCAATAATTAAAAATAAAATTAATATTCATATATTCATTTTGAAATAAAGCTGCACTAAAACGGCTAGAAAAATATGATTAAATAATCAAGAATGAAGAAACAATATGATCTTTGATGATTAACAACTAAAAAACAAACGGAAAAATAAAAACTTTGGTTTATGATAAAAAATATGCATTTGTTTGAACTTTACTTGAAATCTATCAAGAAATTTTATCGTATATTTTAACCGTTTTAGAGCAGACTTGTTTTCGAGGGAAAATTTTAATTTTAGTGTGGAATCAATCACAAACATTTTCATTCACAGCTCATGCTTATCTTTGAAAGGAGAAAAAGTGACGTTTTTAGTGAAAGGTTTTTATATAACACTGATGAAAGACAAGATTGAATTTTTGAGGCTGCCATCCACACATTACTATTACTGGATTTCTGGGAGAATATTTAGCGTAAAATCCTCAGCGTGAACAGTTAATCCAAGATGAACCTGATTTGAAAAAGTCATTCAGGGCTAAGTTTTGTAAATTGTAATTCTACATACATCAGTGATGTCCACCACGTACCTCATGAAACATTTCATCACCTATGACGGCGGCCAAATAAAACATTTGTAATGAAGATAAAATTATTCACATTCCTGTGATAAAGATACAAATGATAAACAAGGAAAGAAAAGTTACATTCCTGTAACTTTTCTTTCCTTGTTTATCATTTCTTTTTTTACTAGTGCTCTTACATCAGCGGTTTTGAAGTCATAAGTAAATTTAAATGCCGTTTTTGATTTTACATTGTGCCCAATCAAACTGTAATGCAGAAAAGCTCATTTGCTGAATGAAGTTTCAAAACTTTATTCTAGATAACCATTATCATCAGAGCTTAATTGTGAAAATCTGTTTTACATCGCTGCATCATCAGACACCTAGTGACCTTACATCCAGGGAATCATTTAATTTATTGAACGAAAGAGGTACTTTTACATACACTGAAATATATATGGTAATGTTTCAAGGCAATTTAGTCTCTTTTATTGACATTTGCTGACACGGATAATTCAAAATATAAAATTATATATTTCAGAACTTGATATTGATTCGAAAAGCTTATTTGCCTGTAAATTCTCATAATGATTCTGTAAAGTTTCAAAATAGCAATTGAAATATATTGCCAATGAAAAACACAAACATTTTATTTCAGATAAAAGAAATTATAATTCACTTTTAAAAGATATAAATTTATATAACCTTTTATCTTCAATGTTCTTAGACGTTTGAGGGAACTAATTAATGTTAATTTATTTATTATACTTACAAAAGACTGCGTTGACAGTTATCTCTGTACTTACTGGGTAGAACATTCACTTTGCTTTCAGCCAATACGCTGTTGTCACTAGTTCTCAGTAAATGGATTGTGATTTCTTCACCAGGTGGTACGTCGAATACCGAAAGCGTGAAATATTCCGTGGTGCCAGCATCAAGAACCTTTGGAGATGTCAGAATGAAGCCCCTAGTAATACACAATAGAGAGGTATCATTTTAATATTAACAATTAATGGCAATTTTTCATATTCGTGCAAAGTGATTTATTAATTTGCGCGCGAAGCAAGCAGCAGAAATATTGGATATAGGTATTGTCAAGAGTTCAGTACATCAGAAGCCGTAGCAAAAAGAAGCAAAGCTTTAAAGTTAGAATTTAATTTTTTTTTATTTTGATGTTAATCCTATTTTGATGTTGGTTTTATAGACAATTACTGTCAAATCTGAAGCACTTAGGACAACATTATTGATATGAAACCAAACCTTTTTTGAGTATCAAGTTTCCAAGTTTTTATAAAAGCTTCCAAACTTTCAAGTGTTTATAAAAATTGTTTCATCAATACAAATAATTTGAAAGGTGTTTCGTAAGCTTTATAAAATGTTTCGAGCAGTAAAACAGAACAATATTTAGTATTAATAAGTACCATTTCATGTGTTGAAGTAAATGAAATATTGAAAGTCATTTACTTCGACATATGAAATATGATCTTATCTAATTGTAGCTACATCTGAATTTTATTTGATTAAGAAAAAGCAGGGAATCTGAATTGTGATATGGTAATAAAATAATTGGTTAGCTATTGGTTAGCTTTGAATAGATGGTTCTTCACCGACTTCGAGAGAGAGAGAGTCTGATTCCCTGATTAGGGCGCGTTTGCCTTTGGCTAATTTCTGTCTTAGTTACTACCCTTGGCCATACCTTAGGCCCTTGCTTGGCTTCGCTGACTAATTAATACTTAGGAGCCAACTAGTTAGATTTTTGATAGCTTCGGCTATACCTTTCAAATAGCTTAGTTAAGCTAGTTTAGTTTAAATTATTATTATTTTAAGTAAAACCCGAGGGGCGGCTTTATGCAAAGTTCCAAGTAAGAACTGACTGTAAATATACTGAAAAATAAAGGTTTATAAACCCAAGTCTTACGTGTTTTGTTCACACACTTAAGCGATTATTCGCTTGTTAGTGTTCGTGGGGTTCGAAGTTAGAACTGTAGAATTAAATAAGTAGAACCCCACAACGGTTAATGAGCAAATTGTACCAGCAATTTAGATAAATAATGTATAATGTGTATAATGTGCCTCTTTTTTAATCCTCTATCAGAGCGCACTCATTTCCGCAAAAACAGAAGGAACCTGAGTGTTGATACTGGCCTGAAACCTAGGAGTATCTAATGTAGGCATATATTTTTAGCTATTTTTCATCCTCCCGTTATATAATTTAAATAATATGTTTCACAGCTCTAACATCACTTCCCAGCAATTAACACTCAACTTTGTCCTAAGCTGTCAAAGAGCAAAAATTTGCTCTTTGGCAGCTGAGGCTGATGGTTCGGTAAAAACCTTCGAAACTAGTCCTGTGAAAATTAGCAAATATAACGCTGATTTTGTTGTTTGACTTCGAAAGTAATGTTTGTTGGTCATGTTATTTTACCTTAATTGATGTTTATCTTGGGGTTTTCTGGAGCTAGTGAGATTGCAAGAATGTTTGCATCAAAACTTGACATGAAGTATCCTACAGTACTACATTGGGAAAAGAGTTTACTGTATACACTAGCCTCAGTGTTTTGTATTTTAGATCCCCAACAAACAATACAATGTTACTCGTGTCCGTGATATCTTTTAATTCATACGTGTCTCCTTGGTGGTGCTAAATAAGTAACAGCTATGGCTGCGGCGGCTCAGAGTAAACCAGTGAACAATATTCTTTTTAGAATTTTCTCGCGAAATTAGCCTCCACGAATAAAAAACTAGGAAGTTGTAAGCTAAGTAATGTTTTTTTTCACCATTAAATTTATGATCTTTAAAAGTTACTGCAATTTACTGGAACATTTCCTAGGAATATAAGTATAGACATCTTAAAATATGTAGCTTATTGCTCATATCATTTTACATTGTACCAATTTTACATAGGGTCATTTTGAATGAATAAATGTGGTAAATAAAAAATAAAATAAATGTGTGTGTGTGTAAAATCTTTTGTTTGCGTTATTTGTTCTATAGCATCCTTACACTTCAATTAGCAATCTTATACATTAAACACAGGCTCTTTAAACTAAAATAAAGAGCCCATCGTCCTTTTTTTAAATGTATTCTTTCAATCCTTTAGCAACCCTAGATTCACATCATTAGTCAGCTTATATATGAAGTAACCTTTTAAAATATTATTGGTAGTTAGTATAAAGTTATAGCAGAAAGAAATCTGTAACTTTAATTTTCTACACCGATATATTCTTGTATTACTTGCATTTATTCTTCCAGAAATAAAAAAAGGTTCTGTTCATTTTATAGCATTTAAGTTTACAGATACAAAGCTTATATTTTTTGGCCGATACAACGCCAATCGGTAAAACTTGCTGCTGAAATACTTCGTTGTGTAAAAGTTAACTTTCAATTTGGAAATATTACAACAAAATCAACGCTCGGGGAATCCGCAAATCTAATCTTGGTTGAAAGTTAAGAATGCTGTTATACATCTAGAAAAGCGGAAATTACCTAAACAATAGCTATTTAATAAAATTAATAAAATCCTAGCTGGAAAAAATGCGGAATTAATTGAACTCATGATTAAAAGAACAGAAACATGCTTCTGCACTATCAGAAATAATATATGATATTGATTTTGAAAATTATGCAAATTTTTGACATCTGTTACAGTGTAGTGAAAGATAATAAAATGAAATATCTTATCTTTTGTATAAAAAAAATAAAATAAAAATTTAATTAACTCGTAAAAAAAGCAGTAGAAACTTTCCAGAATGAAAAACTGGAAAAAAAGTGCATTGAGATAGCCTATTATTTACTTGTAACTACAAGACTGACTTGAATCTGCAAGAGCCTTTTTCCAGCGGCTGTCATAATTTGTACAAAATCTAGATAAGTAAAAAGACCAAAATCTGAATAAATTATGAACTTCGCTTTTTTAATTTCATAAAAAGATAAGCTAAGTAAAAAGTATTTAACAATGAAATGGATGAATTTTTTTTAGTTTTCGTAGTAAAATCTTGTATACTGCGCAAAAAAGAAAAAAAATGTAACAGTTCTGTATCTCCCGTTCTACTAGCCAGATTGACGAAATTCACTCTGCGTTCTTCATGTCTCGAAAGCGCGACTTAGGGTATGTATTAAGTTTATATATAGCAGTTGTTCTGATATAGGTATTTTGACACAAAATCGGACTTTTTCTGAAATGACATGCCAGTTTTTTTCCATATTTCGATTCTGCGACTCAAATTATGCCAAACTACGAAGTTTTGTAAAAATCGCAAGAGTAGTTTTTAAAAAATTAGCTCTCAAAATTTTAGTTCTTTAATGCTAATTGAATTTGATATATATTTATTAATACCTTTTTTTTCCTTCTTAAACTTACTTGATTCCTTCGACCAGAATTCGAAATTTAGGCCTAATCCAAATATATTTCACACATTTTTAATGATTTATTTTTAAAATTTGTATTTTCAAATAATTTTTATAAATTTTTCGAAAAATGTTTTGTACTATAACCTATAAAAGTTTTTGACAGCGTCTGAAAGTAGATGTATTTCCAGGCACACCTGAAAAAAGTTAGAGTTTTTTATTCAAAATATTTTAAGATATACGTGAATTTACATACTGGCGCGTTTTGTAATTTGGCATATTCGTTACAAGCGATAATAACGCAATATGTGGTTTTAAAAGTAATGAACGTGACCTTTTTTCCGCTCCTGTACAATGAAAAAAATGAAAGAAAAATAGGGTGCTATAAGTTAAGAAGTTCTCTAAGTAAATTATTCTTGACGCAAACTGAAAAAATAGCACCCAGATAAATTTTTAAATTTCTCCGTAAATTTCGCACCAATTTTACAAAATTTAATATTTAGGCATAATTCGAGTCGTAGAATCGAAATAGGGAAAAAAATTGGCATGCCATTTCAGATAAAGTCCGATATTGTGTCAAAATATCTATGTTAGAAAATTACTTATATATATATCTAATATATATCCTAAGTCGCGCTTTCGAGACATAGATCGTAAATCGTAACATTTTCTTCTGGTATGCTACTTCTGTGAATATTAACCAGTCCTTTAAGGTTTGCAATACCATAGGCCAATAGTTTATTTTTGAGAAACAGAGATGCATTTTTATGTATCACGTCACGAGAACAAAAAATAACTAGTGGATTAACATGAAATAAGTAAAGCTAGCCGTAGGGAAGGGCAAGAGGCAGTTCTCTTGATCACGTGGTGAGATGCGAGAGTTCCAGTTGGTCTCTAGACCATGTTAAGTTTTAGCACAAAATACGTTAAAAGAAATACTTGCAGAATAAAATTAAAAAACGTGTACAGTCCAATCTTTGCTTCGGTAAAAAACACAAAGCCCAGTAGTAAATAAAACGTTTCTTAAAATATCGATGATTTGAAGTATGACGCAGATCTTGACAGGTGATGCGTGCTGGTCAGTAGGGTAAGAGTATGAAACTTGGAGTTCTTTTGCGTAAACAGAATAGCGAAATAAAGTAGAATGTAGTGAGAATGCCTTAAGAAACATAAGATAGCACTAAATAATGGATAGGACTGTTTCGATTCTGGATAGAACTATTCTGCGATTCTATTAATTCTGGATAGAACTATTTCGATTGTTAACTATATTCGCGTAAATGCAATGCGTCGTTGGGAATTTCGACAGATGCAAAATAATTTAGACAATGAAACGTACATGTTAACCTATCGTACTACTGCAAGGTTCGCTAGATATCAACAGGACAGATTTTGATAAAAGATTTAACTTTACGACGACGAATTTTAGACTTTTATCAAGAACAGGGAAACTAAGCATTTTTCAGAAACATTGCATTTTTATCTGGTACGAAACAAAACAACTTAAATATTTGATGCAAGGTAAAACGAAGCATGTATATGAAATGTGGCAAAAGATCCAAGCGTTTCGAAAAAAAATTAATATTTCTTAAAACATTACTCTCTTGCTCGGATATAACTGCAGAACACTTCCCGGAGCTAGCAAAAATGAGCAAAAATGTAAAAATAAAACGTTTGCTGAATATGTGGGTGATTTGTATATTTTAATAGAAGAATATACTGAAAGATTTTCAGATTTTGAGGAGTATACATTCGCTATAAAACTGGCATTTGAAGCACATTTAGTAGATATATCCAAAGCTCCTACGGAACTATAAATGGAGTTATTCGAGTTGAGGGAAGATAGTATCCTCAAATCTCCTTTTGACGCTGAAAAGGATCCCATAGAAATCTGGAAAAATGCTGTTGAATATCCATGCCTACAAGAGCGTGCACGCCGTTTATTTTTCTGCTTTGAAAGTACATACTGCTGAGAGCCAACATTTTCTCTCATGACAAAAATTAAAACTAGTTTAAGAACGAAAATTACAGATGCTCATTTAGAAGATCTACTAAAGCTGTGCGTTATGAAGCTTAATCCAAAATATTCAATTGCTTTCAGGAAAGAAAGAAATGAAAATATCTCACTTAATTAAATTTTCCATCGGATTTTAATATTATTTTACTTTATAATTTAATAGTATTAATTTTCTATTGTTTTTCTTTATAACGTAAAAAATTATTGAAAAATGCTTCTACTTTATTATTTTTTTAAACAGTATTTAAATATATGTAGTTTATTCAAAATTATTAAATATTAATGTTATAATAAGTTATAACTTACATGAATACAAAACTATTTTATATTGTAAATTTTTATTTTAATAAACCCATTCATGTTTCTTTGCGTTACTTCTATGTAATGCAATAAATTGATCAAACTGTACAAAAACTAAAGTAATTTCACAAAAGTCGCATTTATAGGTCTGTCAACGTATGTGGCCTTCTTTTATCACTGCCTAATTTAAATGTGGTCTATCATAGTAAAAGGGTTCCCCACCTCCGGCCTGTTACTTTTAAATAAGCACTTCAAGGTCATTTCTTCTCCCAAAACCATGAATCATAACTGTGACAATGATGGCTGCGGAAAATAGGTCGAATCCTTTAATTAACTAAAATATTTTAATTTTCTATGCGCAGTGATGACAGCACACTTTATGATCGTAATTTAGGGAGGGTTGATATACCTTGAAGCGCCTTTTAAGGTAGACTTTATCAAGTGGAATATATGTAGTTCAAATCCTGTATTTTCGAGCCCTCTCAAAAAAAAACATAATGTTGCTTAAAAATTTACTTTTTTTATTGTGATTCGTAACTGTCGAACGAAACCTATTTTAAAAGATAACAATAAGTCCTGTTGTTTTAAACTTTCGAACGAAGATTGTCGCCATATGCTTTTGTGCTCTGCTGACGATATACACCAAGTTTCCATTTCGAAAATCCCCATTCGAATAACTAAACACCAACTATTCTGTCTTATGCTGTTTTAGTAAAATGTGTTTGATCGCTTTCAGAATAACTGATATTTTTTCATGAACGAATAAGTAAACAAGTGTAGCCTTCAAATTCCATTTTCAGTTATTAGACTGTCACAAAAAATGAAAATGCATAACTTGAGTCGATGTTTAAGTACAGACAACTTGATTTATTTACCTGTGCATTAGATAAAGTAGTGTATTACCACTTACACTGCTAAAAAAACAAATGGGACTGTACATCTTCTTCGTACTGCGTTTCAACATAAATTTGTTCCAAATCATGTGGCCTAAAATTCTAAGTTTTCTGTGATGTAAGTGAAGGTCTCGAGTTATTTAATCAGAGATGAAAAGAAAATCCGCTGTTGTCATGCGGATCTGTTCTTATCCAAAATAATGTTAACACGCTTTTTTCGCCAGCTAAAAAAACTTTGCAGATAACACATACGATGAAGGAAAGATATTTGAAAAATTGATCGTAATAAAAAAAAAGGAGAAAAATTATGAAATGTGTTTATATTCGTCTCAGCATTTATAGGGATCAAAACAATTCTTTAAACACTTACTCATAAGAAATTCTTTTACACTGTTGTGCGTAATGACGTTTCTGTTGCAATGTATGAGTAACAAAACATCAATGCGCTTAATTTTATTTCCTTAATGTTTAATTTAAAATATCTAAGACGTTTGAGTACATCAGTTTATAGCTGCAAATAATCTTTTCACATCATTACGTGTTAATTATCCTAATCCTTCAAAAGGCCTATGCTTTATTTACGGACAGTAAGTTGAATACCAGTAATTTAATATTTCATGAATTAAACCAGGAATCCAAAAACTTATCCTTGCATCAACCCCTTCTAAAAGAATAATTTTCTTCGTGGGCCTCTTATATTTTTCTCTATAATATACAGAATACAACATAATCATAATACAAATAATTACGGGTAGTTTAAGCTAATAATTAGACTAAGAATATGAGTAAACGTTGTAGAGTTATTAGATTATATCGATGAGGAAACGTGAAAAAATGTAAAGTACTCGGCGGGATACGAACTACGGAACGCTCGAACAGACGTCAAGCGTGCTTCCAGTTACATCACTAAGTTCAGCTGCGTTCACACTGGTCCGTTGGGGCGAAAAGCGGCAACGCAGAAAAAAAGTTTTCCGCGTACGTTAGTTCACACCAGCGCGCAACTTTCGCTTTAAAAGTTGTCATATGCTCGCACTAGATGGCTCATCGTATAGGAAATTTGGGGAAAAACGTGAAATTTTTGTGTGATATTTTGACTTTTTACGATTACATTTTTTAATTAAAATGGATTTAATGTCTGCTCGACTAAAACTTATTTTACTTTGTGTAAGAGAAGCAGAATGCAGTGGTTTATATTAACATGTGACAGATGACTGCAGCAAGGAGATACAAATAATTTAATTGAAGAAATGCGCTTGAACGAAATGAAATTTCTTTTAATTACTTTCGCATGGCACCTCATCAATTCGACGAAATTTCTTGCCTCCTTTATTCAAAAGCAGAACATCAATTTTTGTCAGAATATTACAGAAAAGAATCGTTTGGAAGACAGGAATAGGATATCGCAGGAAAAAATCGATGTATATATATAATGCTGTATATATCTAATTTAATTTATTTATGAATTTTGTTGAATGATAATTAAAAAATCCCAATTTCATTATTCTATTTTGAAGAGTAAATTTTTCATGGGGTAGAATACCATAAATGTTTTTACATGAGATATGAACTTCCCTTAAATGAACTTCCTTTAATTGGTTGAAATAATGCAGTAAAAAAAGTATATTTTGTTTAAATATATGTAGGACTTACAGCATTACTAAATTAAATATCACACTTAAAAAAAGGACTTTTTTTTAATCAACAACAGCAATCTTTTTAAAAAATGTTTTAGTTTCTGCCTTATGTACATATTTTTTACCTTAAATGTAACAGTAATTACTTCAATTAGTCATTCATATATTAATGAACAGCCACTATCTAAAGATTTATTTTATAAGGTCACTTTTACCTAAAATTCATTGAAGTAACTTCATTTTATATAATACTTCTTTTTCTGCGTTAAAAATTGAATTCCACAATTAGCAAATTTGCTAATGCTCATGCAAGAGTTCTTTAAATTAATGAAAAATTATCATCAAGATTGAACCTCTGGTTAAGTTCATATGTAAATTGTTCGAAAAGTGGTCATGCATGTTAAGAAAACAAACATTGAAGCCATTAAAACGCATAGCAGTATTCCACAAAATCAGCTACATACTAGCGAGTTTCTTTTCTGTATAAATAATAGTTTTCTTAATTTTTTTAAACAAATATAGTTTACTCGTCACCATTCGTTTAAAATTCAGAACTCACTAAATTTTCTATTAGATGAAACAGTAACTTTACACCAGTATCGCTTTTGCTATTCTCGTGTCAGCTGAAATAGAATCAGATCATCTTATGAATTATACCAAAGTCTCGTTGTCAAAAGAAGGATAATGCACACAATACAGAGCGAAAATTCGGTTTATATGAATGATGAATGAAATGAAATGAAAAAATAGAAATGCAAGCTTTTTGTGTTCCCCCCCCCAAAAGTCGCGGTAGATATTAAAAAAAAAATAAAATGTTGTATTCGTACCATCATCAAAAGATAGGAAAAAGCAAGGCTCGAACCCGCAATACAAGTCTTTAGTACCCGCTGAATTTTCTACTTGAGCGTGTTACCTCCGCAAGAAGATTTTCTGTAAATATATTTTTTAAAAATACCAACTGCAACAATGTTTTCGAACTTAAAACTGGAGAGATCCAGTTTAAATTTACTGAAGTGCTAGTGATTTTTATTTCATTAAATTTTATTACATGCTAGCTAAACATACATTAGCAACGTTTCAATCTGTATACTTTTGAATTACCTTCTATACGAGGGATTTCCAACCAGGAAAGAATCCCTCCTTAAGAAAGACTTTCATCGTTTTAGGGAAGGTATGCAATTAAGTTATTTACCTGTTAAATATTTAGTCTTAGTTTACAAATATAAAGAAAACTATTTTTATTCAGGTTTTGGTATTTATCAGTATCTACTTATATACTTTCTGTTGTTTAGTTTATAAAGCGCATTAAAACGAATCTAAATTTATATAAATGTGTACGTTTGGAAAAGATGGGGGTGGGAAATGATTGTCTAAATAGTGAAAGAACTGTATGCTTCCTTCCCCCCCAAAAAAACTGACAAGAACTGCTCTGTGTATTTGAGCTTAAATGCTCCCTTATTCATTAAATGCTCCCTCATTCATTAAGGTTTTATAACTATTTTTTTATTGAAATAAGTGAGCTGCAAATTCAGTGTGCAAATGCTATTGTAATTTATTATCTCTTTATGGCAGTTCGCTTTGAATTAGTATTGTGATACAAGAATTGACTATTTTATTCTACCAAAACGTTTTCAGTTTACAAATGCAGTTTCGCGTTTTTCAATAAAGTGATAATAATGCTTTTATATCCATCAAAAATTGCATGAAGCACCCGTGTGTAGTAGCATTATTTAGTATGCATTCACGTTAAAAGATACTTAGACGAGATTGTAGGAGATGAAATATTCCCAACAACATCTCGATAAACATGCATTTTAATTTATTATTTACTCCTGATAAATACTGACAGCAGCTAAGCATTTTTTGAAAAATACACACGAAAAGACTATTCCGAATTCTGACATTTAAAAATTTACCGAAATCATAATTAGACGTTTCTAGACAAAAGAAAAATGTTAAAGCCCTTCAGTAAGCAGACTGCATTACTGCTTATATTTGTGTCTTATATGAATTTAAAACTAACGGCGTGTCAGTGTTTAAACATTGTTTTCTTAAGTTTTCATAAGCTATAATACAGGGTGTTTATAAAGTCCCGGACCTATTTTGATGTTTAATAACTCATAAAATAATGAAGATATAAACAAACTTATGACATTTATTATATATTTTCCTTTTCAGGTTTGAATATCTTTACTTTTGTAAATATCGTCGGCGCGTGTGGTTCATTTCAGATAATTTCATTTTCCAGTCTAAATATCTGTACTTTTCTAAATATCGTCTGCTTATTAACTGCATTTTTCTCTCTTTTGTTTACATGAAAGCATAAAGAGATTCCCCAAAGGTTAATGTGTGGTGTGGAGTAATGCACGACCGAGTCATTGGGCCTCTCATTTTTACAGAAAACATGGTCTCATCAGTCGTATACTTAGACATGTTGGAAAACTTCGTATTTCCACAACTAGAAGGGCTTCAGCCACATGTCTTTTTGCAACAAGATGGTGCAACCACCTCATTGGGGTACCATCGTTCGTAGTTCTTTGAATGACCATTTTACAGGAAGATGGATTGGGCGAGAAGGTCCAATTCCTTGGCCACCCAGATTACCTGATATAACGCTGCTGGACTTTTTCCTTTGGGGATTTGTAAAGGACAACGTTTACAGGAGGAGAGTATCGAACATTGATGACCTAAAAGCCAGAATTACAACCGCAATAGCCTCTGTGGATGCCGACATGCTTGCCGGTACCTGGCGTGAAATTGCATATTGACTTGATATTCTACGTGCGACGAAGGGGGCACACGTGGAAGTTCATTGACAAGGGTCATGAAACGTTTTGAGTCAATCTAACCATTTATGTTATTAATTTTAATCTATCTTTATTATTTTATTAGTTATTAAACATCAAAATTGGTCCGGGACTTTATAAACACCCTGTGGTTTCTAAATTATTAATAGCACATTGATACAGAACGATGTATTTGCAAATAAGTGTTATATTATTCACGTTTTAACAAACACATGACAGATGTTTCAGACAGAACAAATACAAATTTTTTTACAAAATAGTCCAACTCAAATATGGCTCATAAGAGTAAATTTCAAATTTAAACATTACGAAATTATTTGAGATTTAATGCGTCTTTTTATTTAATTTGTATATCGAAAGATCGCTTGCAAACTTCGCATAGAGCAGAATGTGACCACAAAAGTACACCTTGTTACAATAATGCAATGTTTTTTTTGAGGGGAAGGGTGAAACTGGATATAACTCTCTCTCTCTATATATATATATATAACTCCCATCCTACCACCATTACTTGAAATCTTTACTTTCCATTATACTCTTTTTAGCAGCAGAGATGCTATTAGTCTTTGTCTTCACTTTTCTGTCCGTATCACTTTTAAAATAAAGGGATGTTGGCGACAAATGTTATCGCAAGATATTATATTTAAAGAAATAATATAGCGAATATATAAAAGCAAATATGTTGAAACTCTTAAGACGCTATCGGGAGTCTTTAAATAGTTTGTGATTTTGCTGTTTGAAGTGCTGTTATCGGGAGTTTTTAAATAGTTAATGATTTTGCTGTTGATGCAAATTCAAAGAAAGTGGTGTTTAATAAACAAAGTTAGAAAGACAGAGAGTTAATAATAATTAGACAGAAAAAGCTGTGTTCATCTTATTAAGAAAACTAAACATTGATATAAGGAACAAAGAAAACACTAAAAACAACATTAATGGCAACAATTAACACCGTATCGGGAATCGCAAGTATATGCTGCTTTTAAAACTTTTGTGATTTTGCTGTTGAATTTTGTGTGGCGTAAGTGGAAGAAAATGATAATGAATAATAAAATTACAAAGAAAAAAAAATGTGCTAGTGGGAGTGAGTCAAAGAGCAGTTTTGGTAAACTGTGAGCTTAGGGAGAGCATTAAAAAACCTTGACAAATCCTCTTGGCGCGACGTTAAGATCTGAATCTCTTCAAATTCCTTTTTCTTTCTTGTTTTAAATTAATTATCTTAAAATAATGTAATTTGTAGTTCGATTAAAACAAACTAAAAGATATTTCGTTATAATTAATAGTTCTCAGTCACAACAGAATACTTTATTAGGTAAATTATTTCTTAAGTTGTGTTTTGGTCCGGCAAAACTTAGAAACTCTACTGAAAGAAATCATTCCAGCAAACATTCATAGTACGATGAAATTACGAACTTCTGAATCAGAAGTGAATCCTTTAGAATTATTTATATAACGAATGAATCATAACTTAAAAATTAATGTATGTAATCATTTTATGTATGATTATCCTACTTTAATAATGAAGGAATGGAACTATTCGCAGTGGCCGTTTCGCCGTCAATACATATTTTTCTTTACCTGACTATATTATATCTTGCCTTATTAGTATATTTAGTTTAATAATTTTGTTTACCTATTGTATATTTAAGAGATGTTTTTCTTTATATGCCTATATTATATCTTGCTATATTATAGTATTAAGTCTATTTAATTTAATAATTTTCTTTGTGTATTGTATACCTCAGGCTGTCTTAAAGTTTAAAAGAAAAATCTTTTTGCAATTAAATACATCTTCTACAATTACTAAAATATTACCTAGAACTAATGACATTTTCCTGGAAAGAATTTATTTGGATGGGTTTTCTCAGTGTGATAATTAGGTGTACTGTATGTATATAATAGTGTTACAGTAAAAGCGTTAGGTCATTAACGCTTAATAGACGGTAGTTGAAAAATTGTTAAAAATTGCAGCATCTCAAAAAACGGCTCCGATCGAAATATTGGCCAGAGAATAATACGGCAAGACATAATACAATCATGTAAAGAAAAGTATTTCTTGGCGGCGAAACGTTCCGACGGCGAAATGTCTCGACGGCGAAACGTCTCGACGGCTAAACGACCACTGTGAAATGGCGACTGCGAGAAGGCCTAGACCCTTACTTATTTTTCCATGTTTTAGAAATTAATGTTGCTCAATTCAGTTATAATAACAGTGAATTCCTTTTAGAATTATAAAACAAATATATGGTAAACTAGTCTTTCAAAAATTTGAGACACTGTTTATCCAGTAACGAGAAACTATTAATTTAAAGAGCATTAAAGTTTGAGAATATTGAAACAAATAAACAGAAAGGGCTATTTATTTCAAAATTTCAGATAATATATATACATATATATAAATTATTTTAAAAAGCAATTAATTCAGAACATTTCCAAAGTTCGAGAACGTGATTTCTTTCACTCTTCAGGTATGAAAATATTATAAGAATATGACTTACTTTTTCGCATTTCCAAATTTGACAGCGTACAAGACACAACAAATCACAAAAGTATTCCGAACATTCATTGCATTGAGAATTATCTAATTCCAGTTAAAAGTAATTAAGACTTAATATCTAAATTCCTAATTCTTTTTTATACTGTCATTTATCCAGATTTCTCTTCAGTTCAGTAAGAATATTGATTTGATAGGGGTGTGAAAGAGTATCTTAAGATTACCAACAGTTGCATAAAGCAAGGAGCACAACACGAAATGTAAACCAGACGGTATCGGTAGATGCATCGCCGATGGTCAGAGTTCATAGGTTACTCGAAGATAAGCATGCGCGAGGTCAGTGCTTATGACATATTGTGAAATCTCTTTCCTGAGAATCGAGATTTGAAGATAAGTTTTCATCTTTATAATTTCAAAATTTAATGGTTTCAAACATTGATAATTCTAAAATAAAACTGATACTTAAACTTTCACTTTCATTTTATGCCACAAGTTAATGAACATGCATAATTTTTATCCACTTTTCTTGTGTTCCGTCATTTAGCTGTGAATTTCCTTTCATCAGCAGTAGTAGCCATTTTCTGAAAATGGAGTAACTGATCCATAATGATTTTTCAGAGAATTTCAGGCATTTAAGTGCATCGTTATCATTATTATAAATTAATTACTTTTTCGTTTTCTAATCTGGCAGGCAAAAGGAAAGTACTGCTGAATTTATGATTAATGTAAACTAATAAATAACATATTCTTTCTGAAATGAAAAGTCATTGCAAAGGATCACTCTTGTTTTATTATTCTGGTCATACACTAAGAACGTTTCTGTTCTTCTATGAAAAAGCAATCTCCAAGAAACTTTAGAATATCACTTCTCTCAATGATTCTCTCAATCATAAACTTTAGAAAATAAGTCAAGAAATATAAGAAACAAGTTATTCATGACAAGCAATACCTCTATACATTCTAACAACATTTTATGTAAAAAAAAAAAAAAGGCAATTTGCTTTCGAAATTTATGTTGACTTGATATGATACCTAGAACTAGGCTTCTTCACATAACAAAGGAAATAATATGAAACATTTTACTTTGGAATTCATGAAATTTAGTTCCTTCTCTGCCCCTACCAGTATTATTTTCATACCATTTTCGAATTCCCTAGCAGGTATAGCCTTATTGTGAATATGCCAGTTATGTAACTTGACTGTAGAGTCAATCTTATTTCTCTCGGAAAGCACATCACTATGTTATTTAGTCTAGTATATAGGTTATGTTTCACGACCTCCCTTTTAAAGCTCCATCTACGATCCATCTACAGATATTCACATCATTGGATGTGGAGCATCATCGCAGTTATGTTTGCACAAGTTTAATATATCTGCAAAACAAATTCAAATATACTTATTAATTATTTAGCATTTCATCCCTGAAACAAAGTGTCTTTGCTTAATGTAATGTTGAAGCGTTGTTATGTCTACTGTTTGTCGTCGCCTTCCACACCTCGTAACTTCTTTACAAAAAACAATGTTCAGAGAATCTCGCTTTCTCAGTCACAGCCCTTCACTCCATTTTTAGAGGAATAAGTTCACCTACACCAAGGATCCTTTTGTTCCCTTTATTTACAGGTCCAGCTTCATGCTAGTGGGAGAAAAAGTAACATCATTGAAAAGGAGCAGTAATGATTAAATTTTTATTTGAAATCGTATTTCAGTTATATCAGAGTAAAAAATAATTAATCAGCTTAGAGAGTAGATCTCCTGGATATTAATTTGTTCTTTGGGCGATAATCGTATCAGAAGATCTGTGTTTCAATACAATTTGGTCTCACTTCTTACGTTTTCAGTCCACTACTACTTCCAGTCACTGTTTTGGACTCAGCACGGCAGTTCATAACAGAAATTTCCTTCCCAAATGCGACAAAAAGCAAACGAAATCCTTCAATGTCATCAAATTCTCCTACGGCACAACACCATCTGTCAGAACATCTACTTAACGTAAAGTCTAAGGAATCTTGTAAACCGGACAACAATAAAACTCATTTCGTAATGGATATCAACCCAATCCTATACAACAGATTCGGCCATCCATTTTTATAAATTATTTATGCACTGGAAATAAGAATAGAATTGGAGGAGCTAAGGAAGAGCGATAGACTCGAAATCTTCTCTCAATGATTCCCACTTACTTGAGGGAGCCAAGTCTCATAGACGCACAGTCATAGACTTTGAAGCTTCCATTGAAATTGAGAACGAAAGTATTATCCGTGCATCCGGCACCCACTCAAGATATCAAGCATTCATGGATCGTTGCTCTGAGGCCTACATACTTTGAAAAGAAATATATATTTTATATATATTTTAGTTTTTACTCCTCTTATTTTAGGGATTATTAACGTTGCTACAGCTGCCAGGAATTAATGGCTACAACAGCCAGCAGTTTGGCTCTTACAGCCGTATTCGTAAGATTTATCCAATGTGCGGTAGAGTGAAAAGCCGAGGAAGAATGACCGTTGGCGGTAAAAAATGTCGCCATTTGTAGATTTTAAACAGAAGGCTATTCTGAAACAAAAATCCCCTTTCATATAATTAAGCTATGCGAGAAAGAGTGGATGTCTTAATGAAAGAGTGGGCCAAAAGTGCATGGAAATTATACACTGGCATCTCACAGAAAATGAAAAAAAATATCAATAAACACCGTTTCTGTCATTATTCCAGGAGGACTGATATCACTTCTGCAACCATTGGACATATCAGAGAATAAAAATTCTAAAACTACCTCCGAAAGTTTTAAAACGAGTGGATAGCAGCAGGGTCTCCGAATTTTAGTAGAACAAGACAAATTCAGAGACCATTCACGAAATTGGTTTTCTCTTGGATTTTGGGTGCATGGCTCTGACTGAGGAAGCAATAATCATAAACGGGGATAGCTAATGCTCTCGATGGTTGTCAAGACCATTACACGTGGGAAGACGAATTTAACGGTGACGAAGATGATGGTGACGACTTGCAAGTTGTAGCAGACAATGCAAACAGCAATTCTAGCAACATCATATTATGTGAGTGGCCAATAAAAAGAAAGAGCGAGATTCAAGTTGCAGGGAAAGATAATTGAAGATACCTCATTAGATATTTTAATGTTAATATTAATATGTATTCTTAATGGAATGTAGGTTTCCTTTAAAGAAATAATATTGTGATAGTTACCCGTAGTTTATCCATGACTACATTTCATTTGTTATGTTCTTACTGTAATTGCGTTCTTTGGAAATTAAATTATTTACATAGTTCTTCCTCTCGATTTTCGGACGATAAAATTAGTAGAAAAGGGAATAAACGTACGTGAGAAGGAATACGGTGCATAAAATTTCTATTGCATGGGGTGTTCTGTAAGTGAAACGCTTAGAACCATGCTGAAGAAGCATCTAAACTTTAAAAAATGGCTGCAGTGTTCTTTATTAAAACTGAGTCGTGAGATACATTTCATTTTTCTAGTACTCAGCAGATAATTACTTCAGAGTGTTGCGTACCTTCTGACTATAGAGACAAAGAAAGTAAAACGAGTTTGTGTGTTAGTGATCCACTCTGATTCAAACTGCTGATATTTGGAGGAAACTTCAGTAAGGCTGAAGCCCCATTTTGTGTGCTGTGCCTCATTTTGTCGCCCCATTTTGTGGTGTACCACTTTATTTTGCTCAAAATACAATTTAAACATTGTTTGTTTAATATGTATGAAGAAAAATCAAAGACAATCTCAAACGAAAAATGTCAGTATTGTTTTAGATCAAGGTTACGTATATACAAAGATGTCTGAAAAGTCCGTTCCGAAAATTTTATAACAACTATTGTGGGTTCAGTTTAAGTTTGCTGCTCAAATACACTAAAACTAAGATACTACGTAGTTTGTGTGAGGTGAATTATCACCATCAGAATATGTAACTCAAAAACAAACAGCTACAGAAATAAAATCACATTAAATTTATTCTGTCTCACCATTTGTGAGCGGTTAAATTAAATATATAACATAAAGTTAGCAGCCAACTAACACTGGCTTAAACGCAAATTTCTTTCTAACTGTTATAAATTCAATAATTTAATGAAAATTTAACAGAGTTTACAAGCTTCGGCAGGGGCGCGACGGAAATTAAAACTGTTTTGTTACGAAAACTGGATATATCTTTATTGTACAATTTTCAGTTCAAGACCAGATTACGAACAGCCAACAAAACTTTATACGACAAGGTAATTGCGGCTAAAACTCTCACACACTGCTATTCATAATTCTAAATTAATAGTAAAACTGCCTGCCACTAAAATCTATACATAAATTTTGGAATGAGCGAACTTCGCAGTGAAATCAGGGATAAAGGAAAGGTGTAAATTAAATAACATTTCTTTAGCAAAAACATAAACGCTACAATTTAACCGAAGTACCTATAAAGTATTTTATAACCTCTGCAAATGTATCAAAGCCTTTTATAATACCGTATAATATATATGTTGGATGAAAAATTGTATTTTCGTAAAAGAACTAATTAAAAAAAAGCAAACGTTTTACAACGTACAATTTATTGTTCCTATCACACAAATTTTACAAACTTTCTGAATTGGCCGTTCCAATTAGCTCTTTCAATAGAAGGTGTACATGATTAGTCAGTTATTTCTGAATAGACCAAAGCAAATCCTTTTTCTTCAATTGAATCGTCAGAATGAAAATGGATGAAGAGGCGATTTCCAGAAGATATAATCTCAGGCGGAATCTGAAAATAAGATTTATTTGTGTTATAATTAAATTTTGACAGATTGTAAAGTTAGTTTATTGAACGTTGCTCTTGAAATATGAGATTTCATAAATTAAGGAATAATGCTTAGAACAAAGAATAACCAACATGCTCAAACTGAAAATTTTTCTAAATTATTAAATAGTGTTGTATTAGTATTATTAATACATTGATGACTTTGCGGAATTTCTCGGAAACGTTGTTCAAAAAATTTCACGATGAATTTTACGGAAATCAGGAGAAAATCCGTAAACTTCTTTTATAAAAGTATTAATATCTTTCATGCAGTGATCTTATTTTTTAATCTTATCATTGCTGCTTTCTTGGAAAATAAACAATAATATACGTATGAGTCTGTCTGAGCAAAATTATTAGAGCCGCATTTTCAACTGTACAGGAAAAAATCACTTAATGTACTTGTTCTCCCAATCGCAAAAAGGTGTGTGCTTTATATGCTTGCAGGAAAATTAAAGAGTTAATAGTATTATTTTTGTAAAATCAATACAAATACCTTCAAATACTCTGGGTCTAATAAACATTAAAAGTGCTCCTAATTTGATATTTTATGGAAATTATGAAAGAAAGAGGAAAAAATTTCAGAGAGACTTTAAACTCATCAATGCAGAAAATAAAACCGTATATATTTAAATTAATTTCTAGCATGATCTTGAAATATTTGTACCTAATTATGGAAAATGAAGTATTAGCTATTTATTACATTCTTGATCCTTATCATTCCTTTAAAAATATCCAATTAATAATCGTATTGAGCTATGATGAAAATTTAAAATATTTTAATTTTTTTAAATTTCGTATTTTAAAATTTATATTTGTTATTAAACATTATATAAAACTGTTTCATTTATGAAAATTTTATCACTTGCGCAAATATTCTTAAAATAAACCATCTCTGTATTTTTTAATTCAATAATTCTCTATATAATTCAGGTATAAAATTATTACTATATGATTTGAACTCTTCTATTATTAAAGGTCTATAGACCTTGAGAGATTACATAGTTAAGTGTATCCTGATTCCTCTTTTGAAAGAAAGCGATGAATTCCAGAGAAATATGAACTTCCTTTGCCTTTCATTGTCTCTAATCATGGCATATGCTAAATAATTTTGAATATAGTTAAAGAATTGTAATAAATTTACGATTTTTAAGCAATAAGTTATAAAATTGTTAGGTTAGTTGAATAGGTAAACTGGCTCATAGTCACATTACGTATGGGGAAAATTCCGAAAAGCAACCAAGCAGCCAGCCGTTCGTCTGGGTTCGAATCCAAACCGGGTCGAACTACCAACATTCAGCGGACTTAAAAACAATAGGTCATATAATAAGTTATAAGAATTGGAAACGAGAAATAGCTTAAATGAATTTGTAAAAGTGTATTTTTGACTGATATTTTGAAGTTTTGCAAGCACAAATGCTGCCACTCTTTCTCCACAATGAACGAAACATTTCTTTAAAGATATTGATATACAAAAGTTTTTTTCTCTCTCATTTCAGTATAGCAAAAGAAGAGATAGGTGCTAATCTGTAACCACCTAAGATACACACTAAAATACTGTTGAACGCAATTTTTCGGATATGCAACAGAGTTACACAAAATACTCTTGTTTCCCGTGAGAGTGAAACAGCAGTTTCAGGGATTTATATTATATAAAGAAGGACTGAAATTCACTCATATTTCAAAATGAAGCGTGTGAAATATTACTTCAGAACCTCTTTTAGATAAAATGAAAATATTGCTTCTCCAATTCATTTCAAACTGGGATTGATAAAGACTTAAAGGTATTACAGAAAGATGTTATATACTTCTCCGGCAAATTTCCAAATCTAAGCATGAAGAAAATAAAATGTGGTAAATATTTTGGACCTCAAAATATGCAATTTAATATGTGGTTCTCGATTTGAACAGAAAATTAGTGAAGGTGTAACATTAAAATACATTTCGATAAATCTGACAAGGTTTTCGAGGGAATGGAAAATAGAGAATTACGAATAAATAGTAAAAAAACATGTGACATTATACGGAAAGATTAGGTGTCGAGAATGTTTCTGAAATTACATGCTGTTAGTTCTCATTCGAATTTCTTTACTAATAGTAATAGTAATACCGGTGATGAACAAGGAGAACGCTTTCATTAGAAAATTGTAACAGTGGAAGAAACATGTACAGGGAATCCGAATGCAAAGACTTTGGTCGAGTTTTGTTGGAGTATTAATAATAGTAGAACATAAGTTAACTACAAAGGACAAGCTTAAATTGTGAAGGCATTTTCAGTTTTAAACATTCATTAGTATTTTATATATTGTTTACTCCATGTTCTGTATAAGAAAACTGCTTACACATCTACTGTATAAGACAAGAGCCAGCGTTAGAGAGTTAAGTGCATATTTGTATTCAGAAGGTGAATTTAATCTAAAAGGTGTTTATTATGTCTTTACTTCGGTTATGCCAATCCTCATGCGAAAAACGTCATTACTAATGGGGTATTAAAATGCAAAACGAAATTTTCTATCACTTCAAGAGCCAACTAAAAAGTTAAGTGCATATTCATGATACAATGATGACATTTAGTAACAAGAAAAACGTTTTTTATTCCTGTATTAGAAAAAGGGGGGATTTGAAAACAGTGTTACGTTAAGAATAACAAAATGCACTTATTTTACGTTTACAATACTAAATTTCTCAATGAAATTAAATAATTACTCATTTATTTTATCAGTAAATATTCATTCATTGTAATAATTATTCTTCGTTAAATAACTGAATTACAGTTCGAGATGAATTAATGATTGCTAGTTATATATATATATATATATTTATTTACTTTGGAAAAACTTTCCTACCATTATGCTTTGCAGTAATACGTAATTTAGCGCAGTAGTTTAATGAATGGTACGTAAGAAATCAAGCTACCTACCTCATATCTGCAAAACGTCCCAAGAATGGCTTCAGATTCATCCTGGATTTTCACGTAATCGAATTCGCAAATTGCACCACCCTCCAATTCGAAACTCTGAAATGTAATGCGAATCTTTCCAGAATTAGCTGCTGTTATATTCCAGGTGCAATTCTCCCCAGCATCATACATCTCATTTCCATAATTTACGTGGGAATAAAGAAGAGCCGGTTGCGCTGCAGCAGTCAGTTCTCCTCCGCACACTGAATGTAAGCAAAAAAGATGAAATGCTTTGAAAATGAACGAACAATGAATGGCAAAGACAACTTAAAATAAGAACAACAACGAACCTACAAAGTTAAAACAAAAAGAAATCGCGACTTTTACGAAATATCATTATTAAGTTTGGACTAGACCGTATAGAAACATTGAACAATATATAATTATAGTATTTTCATGGTTGTAGATGTTATTTGCTATAAAGTTTTTACATTAAAAATAATCGCGCATAATAGCAATTTTATTTACTTCTTATTGTTTCAGTAGTTGCTCAATAAATTTTGTTGGCTGTTTTTATTTTGCTTCAGCGACGAAGCTATATTTTTTACTAAAATTTCACTGTTCACTTCTTACAGATGACATGTAGAAAATGAGATTTTGCTAGTTTAATATCATTAATGTATAAATTAAATTTAGTATACTTTGTATTCAGTTTGAACTACGTCATAAGCCAGGGGTCGGCAACCGTTTTTGGCCGCGGGTCAAAATCAACCAAAATGCGAGTATTAAAGAGACGTTTGAGTCAGAGATATTTTCGTATTAAAACAGCATTTTAGTAAATAATAAGATATATTTTATTAAGAAAATAATTAAAAACATAGTTGAATAAACTTTATTTATAAACTTTCTTCTACGATATCAATGGCTCCCCTGATGCTGAACTTGTGACGTCAATTTAGTCAAGTCTGGTTTATAGTTAGTCGTTTTAAGTTGAACACAAGCATCTGAATTTTCAATAGTTAACCTGCTCCTGTTTTTGCTTAAAATAAATTTCCTTTGTGAAAATATTTGCTCACATTTATAAGTGGACCCGAATGTGGACAAAATGGCAAAGGCAATTTTTTTTACTGATGAAAACCTCGTAGGAAGTGATGCCCAACATGTTGATATCATGAGAAAATGATTATCTTCTGTATTTTCCAACTTGTTCCGCAATTTCTTGAATTTATCCGTCCATAATGTTGAACTTTTAAAATCAATCATTTCTAAACTAAAATTTTCAATTCTTAGATATTTAAAATACTGCAAATTTATAATATTTTCTTCTATTTCATCGGGCTTTATTATAAATGTAAACATTTCTCCATGTTTCTTAAGACTTTGAAACCGACTTTCATATTCACTTTTAATGACCGAAATCCAAGTTTCGAACATATTTAGATTGCGTTCATCGATATTTTCTTTTTCATGTTCCCTTTTTAACAAGGGAAAGAAATGAAATTTTTTAGTTTTTATGTCAGTTTCAAATAATATCAATTTTGAAGTAAAACTCTTCCATTCCTCATACATTTTCAAAATTGTGTGGTTATTTCCTTGGAGTCGTACGTTGAAATCATTATAACGGTTCATTATGTCTGTTAAGAACAAAAGTCTTAAAAACCATTGTTTATCATTGAGTTCGAGATCATTTTCACCGATTTCGTGAAGATATATTTGTATATCATCAAAACACTCTACAAATCTATTAAGAACTTTGCCCCGACTTAATCATCGTATTTCAAAATGTAATAACAAATCTTCATATTTCGATTCAATTTCCTCCAAAAAAGCTTTAAAGCGCATGTGTATTAATGCTGATCGCGCTATTATCATGTTTACGATCTTAACAACTTTTTCCATTACATCCTTAAGTTGTTGCAAATAAATTTTCTTTATGTATGATACAATGAAACGATAAAAGTGAACGGCCAAGTTCATTTTCCATTAGTTTTACAAATCCAACAGTTTTTCCTCTCATACTTGGAGAACCGTCAGTTGTTATGGAAAACAATTTACTTTTTAAATCCAATACTTGCCCATTTTTGAAATTTGTAAACTTTTGTACTTGACGAAAAATATTAGTGCCTTTGGTGGTGTCATTCATTGAAGCAAGAGCGCATAGTTCTTCACTGACATTCGAGCTATTTATTGATGCAAATCTAATAATTATTGCAAGCCTACCAATGTCGGTACTTTCGTCAACTGCAATACTAATTATGTCACAAGATAACAAAATAATGTTTGACCTGTTCATCAATATTCTTGGCCATATCTTCAACGCGACGCTGGACTGTTCTAGCTGACAATGGCATTTCTTTGATTCTCTCAATTATTTGTTTTTTATTTGCGAAGACATTAAATAAGTGTTCGGAACAATTTATGAATGCGTTTTTCAAAAACTCGCCGTCTGTAAATGGTTTTCCGTTGGTACCAATGCTAAGAGCTGCAAGAAAGCTGGCAGACGTAGCGTGATTGTTGCGGGTAACAAAGCTCTTTAAGAATTTATTTTATTTTCCAAAATTTAATACATGTTTAGCAATTCACTCATTTCACTCACATCTTTATGTTTTGAAGAAAATGTCACTCAATATTATAAGTCCTGGCGGTAATTATATCTGTACATAAAGTACATATCAATTTGTCACCATTTTCGATACACCCATACTTTTCTGTCCACACATCTTGAAATAATCTCTTTTTTGCTTTTTGTTTGTTCATGGTAATTTTTTTAAATAATAACATTTATTTCACTAGGTCAATATTATTGTGCTACTGTACTACACGTGCTATAACTATAACTGACATACAACTGAGATAACGACGCGCGCGTCCAGGAATGGTACAATTTGTTCAGACAATGTCGCTGCATTCCACATACTATCGGCCGATTCCATATTCAGTCAGGCGGGGGTGGGGCTATTATAAGACTACGTAAGATAAGACTATATATTCAAGTGCCGCAAGCTTGTATCTCTTTAACTATCAGCTCCAGATAAACGCTAATGAAGTGGAATCTTCAGCATGCGAGTTATGAAGGAGTTGATGAGTCGTGCGAACAATTCGTGGTTAAATAAGCTGCAGTAATTTGTCTAGCATTCATTATTATGGAAGATAATGTAAACCTAGAACACATAGTATAGAATAATAGAATATAGTCGAGGAAATGTACCGCTTACATTCGCTTGACCTCAACATAATGTCCTTTGGATGACCTTGGATGTCCTGTCTCGGCTCATGTAACCCATCCAGTTACTCGCGAAAAGCTAAAAACTCCTGTATCAAATGAATGTCAATTATTACGCCTTGATGCGCATGGCCATTTACTTAAAAGTACGAAACGTTGCTGTAAATCTGGTATGAAAATCAGAATTCTTAACATCTCTTATTAAGCTAAATTTCGTTTGTTTGCAAAGTTTATAAGTTTTGCATGTACAAAATATCATATACCTTCAAAAATGATAATAAATATATCTAAGTATATTTTGTTTACTATAAAGTTTTGGTTATTAACAAAATAACTAGTTGTTTATCTTTATATGAGATGCCGAGTTAATCAAAGGGTAATTTTTTCATTCATTATTTTCATTACATAGAATTTATTGTCGTGTGTTTAATTTTTAAAAAACGGGGTAGCTAAATATTAAAAAAGTTTCTTTGTGGGGGTTTTACTTATTTAATTCAATTTTCAATCTTAGAACCTCACAAACACTAACAAGCGAATAATCGCTTAAGTGTGAGAATAAACACGTAAGGCTTAAGAAGGGTTAACTACCCTTTATTTCTCAGAATAATTACAATCAACTTCTAACTCGGAGTATACAGCAAAGCCTCCACTTGGGATTGAACTTAAATAAGTATGAAATTAAACTAAATAAGCTTAACTAAAGCTATCTGAAAGATATAGCCGAAGCTATCAGGATTCTAAGTAGTTGGCCCCTAAATATTAATCAAATCGGCGAAGCCAAGCAAGGGCCTAAAGTGTAGCCGGGCGTAGTACCTAAGAGAGAACGTAGCCAAAAGGCAAACGCGCTCTAGTCAGGAAAATCAGACTCTCTCTCTCGAAGTCGGCGAAACATCGACTTAAGCAGTACTCTTACTCATTTACATTCACTGCACTTCTGAAATTACATTCTGGTAGGAAACTGTAAGCTGAAATTAGAATAGATAGGAAAGTTGCATAACTTAAAATAACTGTTAATAAAATTAGGATAAACTTTACATCTTTTCCAGCCAAGAATAGCTCATCGTTATAGATATAATGCTAAATAAAATTAATAATATACTTTAAATGTAGAATTAAAATTTTATTTTCTGTTTGTTTTAATGTTACTAGGCTCACCAGAAAGTTCGCATTTCGATATCGAAGTGCAAAGAAACAGCATCTGCACTAACAAAGATAATATATTTCCTCAAAAACTAAATTCAGAAATTAGATATGCAGTTCTATTAGTTAATTATTCAATAAAACAAAATTAATACTAAAGGAAATACTTATAATTTATGTAACGAAGTAATATGCAACCAGTATTGTATCTCATTTTACAGGGCAGCATTCAAAGAACATACCAGTGGAATGCAGAGCATGGAATCCTTGTTTCTGTACAGATTCATCTGATTCAAACACCATAAATAACGTTTGGGTAGTGGATATCATTGGTTGAGGAATTCTGTAGCCGCAGAGCCTTGCCAACAACGGCGCATGTGTGGAGTTTCCATCATAAAGTCTCAAGCTATCAAATAAGCATTCTGTGTGCGTTTCCACTTCGAAAAAATCGAATGTCTGTGGAAAGATTCAATCATTTTGAAATACAGTACAAAAATCAGATGATTATTGATTTAGAGAATCAAATTTACTTGTTAATATGCAATTTAATATTTCTGTAAGCTTCATTTATTGTTCAAAAACCTTTAATACTGATGTTTATGCTCCGGTTTTTGCAAAACCTTATTTTTTTCTTTATCGCTAAGCACTGAAACCCGGATAAAAGTTATATTATTAGAAAAGACATCTATTGATTACTCACAAATAATAATTTTATTGCATAACACTGTGCAGTATACATGTGTCCACAAAAGTTATTACCCGACTTTGATTTTGCAACCGTAGATATTAAACATATATTTCCAGTTACAAAAACATTTTAAATGACTCAAGGAATCGAAAACACAGTATTTACTGGCATATCTTCCTCTCCCTCAGTCTTTTAAATTAAGGTTCTCAAAATTTTTAAATATTCACATACTTTTCTCCTTCCTCAAGGCATTCAAAAAGCGAGCTTTCTTTATTTTAAAACTGTGTTACGAATTTGTTACATAGAGAGGTAATTTTAGTGCAGTTATATGTGAAATTGCTGTATTTTTCTGTGTAATGTAACGCGAAAAATCTAGAGAGAAAAACTATGTTAGAAACGTAAGAATACAGAGACAAGTCTGTTTAACGTTGAGTAAATGGGTATCTCGGCAATTTGGCGAGGTATCGTCAAGCTGGCAAGGGTTTTGGTAACTAATTTTAATTGCCAAATTTGGCATGAAATCGCCCACTTGGTTACCAAGTTGCCATACTTGGTGACCATTTGGTGACATTTTGGTCCGATCTCTGTTTCACCATAATAGGTATTGTAATTTAATAGATGTAATTGATCACTATATTAGCTGTAACCGTAACTCGATCCTCATAATGCCTTCCAGTAGTTTCGAGAAGCTGAAGGTACTAGAGGTACCTCGGCGGCCAGGTGAAAACTGTATAAGGCCGGTGAGAGTATCTGCTGTCAGTTGTTGTTGTAGGTATTAGCTTAGCATGAGTTCCGAGTGTAGCTTCGCTCTTAGTTCTCCTTTTTCATTCCTTTGTCTTCAACATTCATAGCAGTTTAAAGTGTAACTCCTGATTATACTCTGATATTGTGAAGAGTTGTACGACTATTTTTGTGGAAAGTTTCAGATCTGTGAAGTGATTATTTTAATAAAATAAATTTTTATCAACCTCTTATCGGAGCAGTGTGTATTCAATCTATTACGAACCCGTGCGCAGCAAAAATAGATTCTTCTACGTAGTAATTGTTTTCGTCTTGCTAATTGATTTGCTCCAGGTGCATAGGCTTTCACTGATGGGAGAATAATAGTTGTTGATGATGCTGTTGATGATTCTGAAGGTAACTGCATATGGGAATATAGACTGAACGGTGATGACGCAGACTATTTGCAAATTGTAGCAGACAGTAGAGATAACAAATAATTCCAGCAATGCTGAATGGTTTAAGGTCTTTGCAGTAGCAGTACACAACTGTCAGTCAGAACTGGACGAGATTCAAAGATACAAGAAAGGAGAAACGAAGAACACTTTTAGATATTGCAATTTTAATATTGTTACGAATTGTCGAGGCGTGGTAAGATAGCTTTCCCACAAAGCAAGTTTAGGGTTTCCAGAAAATTACAAGGGAAGGTAGGGTTGCCACATTTGGCTAGAAATCGCCCATTTGGCGACAAAATTGGCGATATGCCATAGACGGATGGAGAACCTTGTGGAACAATTTCTTACTGGTTTAGCCCAGAGTGTTCTCGAACATAAGCCAAAAGCTATATAAACCCTGCTGGTCAGTATAGAGTCAGTGCGGAAAGGTGACTTCCCAAGTGACTGCCTGTGACCAGGACTGGAGCGTCTCATCACTACCCCCTTTTCGGATACGGTTGATCACCGCTCTTATAGGCATGGGCCTACCTTCTCTCTTCTCTTCTGTTAGTTCTCTCTTGAGAAATCTCCATGAGGGTTCGTACGCGAGGTTACCCCACCTGAGCTGCCGGAAATAGCGCGATAAAGTTCACGTTGATGCCGGCCTAAAGTCAAAGTATCAAAGTAGTCGGTCAGTGCGGAGTCCATCGAGATTATAGACAGTCAGTCTGTGCCGAGTCCATCGAGTTGATCGATGATCAATCAGTGCGAAATCCATCGAGTTGAAATCAGTCAGTCAGCGAGCAAGTGTCTTGTAGTCTAGTGCCGAGTTGGTCGTCGAGCGCATTGAGAGAGTCTCTTAGTGTATCGCGAGTTACTGCATTGTTGAGTTACATCTTAGAGTGTGTTGAGCTCCGAGAACGACCGAACCGTGTCGAGAATTGTACTCTAGTGTATCGTCGAGTGCATCACGAGTGGTAGCATGGAGAGTCTCGAGAGTATGTAAAGTTCCGAGAACGACTGAGCAGAGTTGGAAGCTATACTCCGGTGCTTTGCCATGAAGCTTTCTCCACTGTTATAGCCTGATAGCCAAAAGGCTGTGTCGCTGATTGTCTCAGCGTGTTTATAGTAGTTCTTCGACGACTGTAAGCGTGATTTTGGAGCTGTCTTGAAAAATACTAGCCAATAAAGTGTGTTTTGATACTTCATCAAGTACTGTCGTCCTTATTCACTCCAAATCCACGAACCCTTAACGTACGTACGAAGAAGAAGAGAAAAACGTAACAATATTACTATGTATTCTTAAAATGAATGCCAGTTTTTCTTTTAAATGAATAATATTGTGATATCTACTTATAGATTATGCATGAATATTTTAAATTTATATTCTTATTCTTCAATTATGCGAACAATTTCATTCCCGCATTCTTCGAAAATTAAATTGTTCGCATAATCTTCCCATTTCGATTTTCGTATGAGAAAATTAGCAAAATAAAGACCTGGAAATTAGTAAAATAAAGAGCTGAAAATACGCAAATAAATACGGTTTTAATTACAATTTTTTGTTTCAAACATTTCGATTCGACGTTCCTTCAAAGCAGCTTGATGAAAATTTTAAATACAATAGATCCTCGATATATGGTTACCAAAACGCCATCTATCGGCATTGCCTCCTCGCGCGTGGTTCTACCCGAGAGTATAAAAAGCCGTTACTGAGGTTTCTTTCCTTTTCTAAATATTTTGTTCTGCTGATGAGGAGGGATCTGTAGCTGCCCTCGAAATCGATTGAGTGTTTTTAGTAAATGTACGCCAAATACAAGGTTGTTTCAGCGAATTTGATTGTCACATTGGCGTGTTTCTCTTCTATTGTAATACACTGATTACTTTTTTTTGTGAATATGACGTTAACCAAATGATGAGTATCCAGGTAATTTAATTTACCATGTAATAAGGTGGATGCTATATCATTTCTTTCAAGAAAAGTTCTTTTACCAGACAGACGAATAGACGAAAATGGCTACAACATGAGACTTTACCGTAACGGCGAAACCATTTGGAAATGCAATGTTAAAACTTGAAAAAAGAGGAAGGACCTTCATTTTGGAAAGTGGTTCAACGGTTCCAGAATATCGTTCGTCACTGTTATTAAATTTATGTATTCTTGGGCAGAGAAGTTGACGTCTATGAAATGGTGTAATAAATATCTTAAAATGCGTGAAAGTGCTCCAGTTGATTGGAACAATTGTAAGCGATAAAATAATCGTAATAAGGATAAGGATTTTCAAAAATATTGTTAGGAAACTAGATGTTAGTGTTAGTGTTATTATTATTATATATTATATTGTTTGTTTTTACATTCGTACTTCATGAGATTTGTAAAATCATAGCTAAACTCTTGGCGCAAATCTAAAATCGCCAAATATGGATAATGGCCGCTATAACAAAGAAATACCATCATGCCTTTAAAGCTTAGGCTAAATACGTTTTCCTTCAACTAGCTCTTAGTTCTTAACATAAATTAACTCATTAACTTGGACGCCAGTAATAGTCTACTTACTGAGTACTACCCGTCATTGGCCCACCAGCGGCCGAGCGGTAAAGTCCCTGAACACTGGTAGTTCGGTCCGAGGTTCGAATCCCACGAACGGGCAGGCTGTATGGGTATTTTCGTGGTTTTCTGCACGTGTAAAGTGTACACAAGCCAGTTCCCTTGACAGATTGCCCTCTAGGTTTTGCCATAATCACACAAGCCAAACCAACTACACGTCTTTGCTACAGAGCAACCGACCTTGTTCGAAAGGCGTTTTCCAAAATGCTTGTTATTTTTCTTAATTTCTTCTGCCTGTCACTCCCGGTGTGACAGACAATTATTTCCGATTTTTTGTCTTTTAGAAAATTGTTAGATGCAACAGTATTTTTTTACTCTTTAGAACAGTATAGCAACTTGAAAGCAGAGACCGGGAACTTCAGCTAGTTATGTATATCCTCATACTTTTAACCATCGTTACCTTAGGACTATCCTCATACGATGATTATTTTAATCTTAATTTCTTCTGCCTGTCACTCCCGGTGTGACAGACAATTATTTCCGATTTTTTGTCTTTTAGAAAATTGGTATATCTCCACTTCTAATCAGCATATAAAAAAAAAAAAGTTATTTTGAAAAAAACACTGATCTGGTATACGATTTTACTGTAAAATCTGAAATACAAAAAATTTGAGTTTCTTAGCCGAAATTGGCCTTCTGAATGAGGTCGGTTACCAATTAAAATTTCATTCTGCTAAAAATTGACGGAAGGTACAAAAAGTGCAGAGAACAATCATTAGAACATAACTGCTTAATTAAATAAACTGTGCATGCGTCTATTGTTAACTTTCGCACTACGGCGCACCCTGTTGAACATAACTGTAATTTTTGAGTTCGTCATCACATTTATATGTTACGAAATAAAGTATTGATTCATTTCACAGTAAAATGTTTGTTACGTGAGGGCTTGGTTTAATTGATTAAAGCACACAAAGGCTATCTGCCTAAGAAATGCTTTCATAGAGGACTTTCTAAGGGAAACTAGTTCGTATACAGGTTACACACGGGAAAAAGCACAAAAATGCCCATGCAGATAAGTGCCCGCTCGCTGGAAATCGAACCTGTGTTCAGCGATTTTACTGCTCAGCGGCTGGTAGGCGTATTACATGAGGGGAACGAATGACTTTTAAAGTTTATGTTATCCAGTTAGAACGATGCAATTGAAATTTTAAACTGAAAGATTTTGGATCATATTTTGCAACTGAAGATTTTAAGTTTGCTGTAGTAATTAAAATCTGTCTAATCTGAATTACTAATATCTGATTAATAACATATTTTTTAAATACTATGATTTATGAATTAATTTTCTTAATATAAACTTTAAATTTCAAACTACCAGGTTGATCCTATGTCCTGGAGTAGTTTCGAATTTCCATGTACATTTCATCCCATTCGGATAATTATTTGGATAGTTCGGGCTGGACAACGAAACAGCTTCTTCAGTTGAAGACACAAGATGTTCACAAGCTTCTGCAATAGAAAATTTTAAGATATGCTCAAAACTTTACTGACAAAATATTATTGAACAGTACAATTGCTAAATAGTTGATTTATTTTGAGAAAATTGGTTATAAAATTGAAATTATTAACAAAATAAATTTGCAAAGCTTCTATGGATGACTAAGTATTTAAGGAACATGGATCTCTGAATAATGACGATGGAGCGAGGGCATGTAACAGCTTTTTTAGAACATGAAGTCAACTTTTGAACTCTGGTGGACCAGTTTACGTTCCACAATATGTAATCTCCAGAAATATTTAGGAATATGTCCTAGAACTATAACTATACGGTTATTTCACGATTCTTGCGGTATTACTTTAAAATAATCATCGTATGAGGATAGTCCTAAGGTAGCGATGGTTAAAAGTATGAGGATATACATAACTAGCTGAAGTCTCAGCTTTCAAGTTGCTATACCGTTCTGAAGTGTAAAAAAATACTGCTGCATCTAACAATTTTAGTAAGAACTGATAGTGGGAACGCAACAATGGTGACGTGAGCCTAAACATCTCAGACGTGATTTCAAAATTTAAACTTTATAGAAATATTAATATTTATTTCTTCTAAAAAAGCAATTGTGTTTAGCATG
>KK121333.1:7807-22916 GCA_000611955.2 Stegodyphus mimosarum
GCTGAGTAATTCCCTTGCTGCTGAAGCGAACGCGAAAAAAATAATCTGGCGCCCGCAAAGAAAAGAGTGGGAGAAACAAGTTCAGCGCATTGGATTGGCTGGTTAAGCGGCGAGCTGGGAGAAACCGCAGGTTACTGGATTCGAAGTAGTCGGTAGTTGGCGGTAAAACACGATGCAATTAGCAAAAATCGCTGAATTGGCGAAAAATTCTAAAATTTCGACAAAAATCACTAAAAACACTTGAAAAATGAAAAAAATCGTAAAAAATGGATTACGATCGTAAAATCGTAAAGACAAACGCATTTTCGTAAAAATTACGAAAAATTCGTAAAAGTTGGCAGGTATGATATATAGATAGAGAGTGCTTATTAACTGCACTATGATCTCTCGCAGCGCTAAACTTCTAATATTAAAAGTGCTGGGTTCCTATAGAAGGCTGTCAAGAAACAGCAACAACGATAAATAGATAAAATAACTGATAAAATAATTAAAAATAAAAACCTGAAAACTTTCTGATTTTACATTACTCCCAAAAGGCCGCTTTTTTAAAGTTTTGTGTGTTACCTTATTAAATATCATGTTCTTCGCACTTAAACTATAAAATTCAATTCAACATCAATATCACAAAATAATTTTAAAATAAGCATATGTTTATATTTTTCATATACAGTCTCGAGCACTGGAGATAAAAAATGTTTTTTTTTTCGTACTGTGTTGCCATTTCTCGCTTTGAAATCGTTGAGTTTGTTAATCAAAAATTCTTTAATGTATGACAAAATATGAAGCAGATAATACAACAAATTCCAAATTAGATCTTCCAGATGTCAATATTCCGTGGAGGATTACGTTATTCAAAACCTGATGGCAATAGGTACCATTGTTTTATCACAATGCTAGAAACATATATACATTTATGCAGATTCTTCATTATTTAATTTCTTAAATATAATACGATGCTGTAATATTTGCTAGTTACAACAGTTTGAAAAGTAAATCAATGCAAAATGCCAAAACGAAATTAATAGCTTTTCTAGTTAAACGCCCTTTGGGCTAATAATTAATAATTAAAATAATCATAACTAAAATTCAGTAAAATGTAAAGTTATAAATAAAAATTTACTCAGTTATTCAATGTATAATTATAGCTTAATAACAACAGCAAAAAACAAAACCGGACCTCGTCTTACTTGGAGCTCCGACTGAATTGCAATTTTATTCAAAATTTAAGAAATATCTCAAGCAGGCTCCGGCTGAATTTAAACTCAGAATATGCAGTTTAATGTACTGTGTCAAGAGGTGCTAGAAACAAACAATTATTTTTCCAGCATTACCTTTCACTTTGCCCTTTGCCCCACTGAAAGGGCTTGCGACCTAAGATGATGCCTAACGGAAAAAGCCCGCCCCAGTGGAAATTTTTATTCAGAAGATCTGTTTTACACAGAGTTTTTACAATGAGTATTTTTACATCACAGTGATATTTTTACATGACTTTTACATGACAGTGAAAGCTATTTGCAGTCTTCTTTGCATTTACACGCTACGTTGAGCTAAATTTGATATATATTTAAATTTGATTTTAATAAATTTCAATAGTTCAAGATTCAGTGAAAATTCTGTAGTTGAACAAAGTTCAATAGATCAGAAATTCTTGAGATATAAAAAATTTTGAAGTTTTAAGTTCTTTTGATGGAAGATTTCATACATAAGTTCGAAATCTTCCCAGCAAAATTTCCCAGCATACAAACGAAAAATGCATTATTACAGCAGGGATAGCCAACCCCGTCACGCGTGCCACAATGTGGCACGGCGGAGTTTTAACAATGGCACGCAAGGACTTACTGAATTAAAAGATTTGAAAAAAATAATAATATCGTCTGTATCAACTCAGTCGATAGATATGCACATAAACACATTAGAATAAATATAATAATTCAGTTTCTCTGAAAGACGCTTATTGTTACCCAAGTGAAATCCAAATCAAAATTATTGACCTACAGTAGCATACAACATTTTTCAGTGTTGTATGCTACTGTAGGGAAGTTATTATAATATAAGGAACTTATTTCAACTGCAAGTGATGGTCAAGATTAACTGATATGCACCTAAAACACCAAATTTCTTAGAATCTTCAAGAACTAATCCTAATACAGATGACTTGTTTAAAAAAAAATACATATTCCCCCCCCAAAAAAAACACATTAAGTATTGACTGTTTAATAGGCATTTATAATTAAATGTTTCAAATGTTTCATTTTTATTTTATACATAACCTAACTCATTGAACCTTTGAAAATGCTTATTAACAACAACGTTTGTACGTTTGTTTTATTTATTATATTATTTTTTAAATGCCTACTATTCAGACTTACATAAAAAATGTACTATTTGCTTAAAAATCCCATAATCGGCCTCTAAATAACACTTTTTCCACCTTTTATATTTTTAGTATGTTGGAAAAGTTGGAAGTGGCACGCATAACCTTTTTTTTTTTTTTCACAAATAGTGGCACATTTTCCAAAAAAGATTGCCCACCTTTGATTTACACTCTTACGGTAAAGTCTTAGTAATGATTCTATAAGGTATACAGTTTCAATTTATGGTCAATATTTATTACATACTAGCCGCTGCGCGGCCAGCCTTCGTCTGGCTTTCAAGTGTACCCGAAAAATGCCTAAAGAGAACACCAAGCACTAAATTTGAAAACTGCACAGAATTTTACTCTGCAGAACAATTTTATCGAAAAAGAAACAAACAACAACGGAAAAAATAATTCAGTTAATAAAAATAAAAAATCTGAAATGTTTCAGATTTTAAATTACGTCCAAAGGGACGTTTATTTAACATTTCGTGTGTTACCTTTATTTGTTAAATACCATGTTCTTCGCACTTAAACCATAAAATTCAGTTCAACAGCAATATCGCAAAATAATTTTAAATTGAGCCTATCTTTAGAAATCCGACTTTGCTCAGTTCCCTCCCCCCTCCCAGTTTTGAAGGAGTGCACCTCGGAGGGACGGATCCCAAAGACTCCTATCTTTCTTTCCTTACCATTAGTCTCTCGAGAGGACGTTCGGTTCGTCACATATTTTCAGTGCCCTGATGCCGCACAGACACTGTATATTTACAAACATCCTTCAGTCCTCCGGGATTCGAACACGGCCTTTCGGTACGGTAGTCAGAGTCACTGACCACTGTTCCGGTTTAGTTATAAACACACATCACAGATATCATTAGAAATGATTTTTGATTACGTGTAAGCCCAACTCTCTACCTGATCCTTGGTATTAAGCAAACCTAAACATAAAAAACTCATGTGTACACGACATGATTTTCTTGTAAAGAATATTAAACTATACGCCCTTTTTTTCCTCCATTTCATTTAAACTTATTTCCTCGAATATTCATTAGAGTATTTCTCGTTTAATTAATTCAGTTCCGACTTATAGACAAATCAAAAATACATAAAATCTCTAAATATCTATATTAAAAATTGAAAGTTATAGAAAAACATAAAACACCCAATACAGTTAAAACAATTTTTTTTAAAAAAAATTACAATTAAAATTACAAGTTCTCCTCAAAAACAAGCAATTCGGCCAGCGGGCAAGAAGGCAGATTTTTCGGTGCACAAAACTCAAAGTTTACCTTTGGTCTCACTCGGAAAAAAAAAAGACATGGAAGGCAGTGAAACTAAATTTGTTGTGAACGCTATTGCTGAGTCAATGTATGAGATAATTTAAAAACTTACATGATAATTTCAGAATCGATTAAGCGTAATTTAATTCGCAGTAATAAAAGAAGACTTTACATCGTTGTTGGGAAGCCTAGATTCTCTAGTTTGGTAGCAAATCCACTGTTGTACTGAGTTTCAAATGTAAACAAATATGACTGCTATGGTAAAAAAATTAGGCTTCCGCACACGCAAAACTGCATATAATAGCTGCATGTTGTTAATTCTACAACTATAATATGCAGTTTAATTAAAGGCATAAAAACCTGAACCGGAAGATAAGAACAACATAATTCAATCATTTTTAAAGCAAAAAAATGTACAATTTACCAAATATGAGAATAAAATAAACTGAACTCACGGAGCTGAGTAACAGAGTGGGTATATATATATATTTATATACATTTGCCACTAAAATTTGAAGTGCACAACTACATGCTATAGCAGTCCTATATGCAACATTTCAACGTTCTGAGGCTACTCGTTTTTGAGTCATGCGAGATACATACGTACGTAAGTACAGACGCCACAAAAAAGCCTTTCCGGAATCTATTTGAAATCAGTTTTATAATTCGTTTGGGGAAATGGTGTCCTTTATTCTGTCCTTACGTACAGATGACGTACAGATTACGTACAGATGATTCGCGATTACAGTACTTCCTTTATTTCGTAGAAGGAAGTAAAAATGCATCGTCTGGGTGCACCTTAAGTTTATTTTGATGTCTACAAACGCATTTTCAATGGCAGAAGAACGGGAGACAATAAAAATATTATGCGAAAATATAAAAATGCATCGAAGGGCAAAATAAAAAGAAAGAGAGTGTTCTTTATACTAAAAACTAGCCGCTACGCGGCCAGCCTTTTTAGTGTACCGAAAAATGCCTAAAAAGAACACCAAACATTAAATTTAAAAACTGCACAGAATTTTTCTTTGCAAAACAATTTTATCGAAAAAGAAACGAACAACAACGAAAAAAAAGCAATATCCCTTAATACAAATATTAATTATCCTAATAAATATATTAACCAACTTACCGTTGCCTTCTCTCGACAAACGCCCAGTATCCAAGAGAAACATTAAATTTAAAAACTGCACAGAATTATCGCCCTCATTTTTCCGGGTGGCAATAATGCTGATATCAGCAACAATGGCTGCGTGCCATTGTTGTTCATATAATGAGAGAGAATTATCGATTTAATACTATTTCCTACTTCATAAAAATAAAACCTCATTCGAATTTTGAAAAAACCGCTTCCAGGTGCACTGGCTCTTGTCTAGATGCATCCCGTCTACCAGATTTCATAGGCCTGGGTCTGTTAGCTTACACGTAGTACGAACGAAAGACACCCACCCACACAGAAAGACTCGTCCTTTTATATATATAGCTACATAAATTAATTAAACAATTTATCTTTGCAAAAAGAAACTATTTTTCAATTTCTTCAAAAAAGTGACATAAGAAATATGATGAAACACGTTCCCAAACTCTCATTTCTAAAAGAATGAAACTATTCAAAAGGATGCGATTTCATTAAAAATCTATCAACAACAATAAGAATGAAAAATTGTTGCCAAAGCCATATTTTAAAATATGTGAGATGCGAGAAGTGTATTCGGAAGCTTCATTTAAGAAATTTAAAAAAATACAAAATATTATTATTTTTCCAAAATTCTTTTTGTAAAAGGAGTCGGAAGGATTAAAGTTTAATGTGTCCAAAAAAGATAGGAAAAAAAACGGTACATTTTTTAAAATGAACTTAAAAAAAAATTCTGTTGCAAAGGTGTTAAGCTCACCTTCCTAAATAAATTTGTATTTAATCGATTTATTGAAATGCGAACTTAAAATAGTTGAATAAATTAATAATCAATAAAAAAATGAAATGTATAGAGTAATGTCTCGCTTTCCTATAACCCATTATGTCTCAAAATGGCGCGATTTCGTCAAAAAACATAAAATGAAAAATAATCTAATTCGAATTTCGAAAACGTCGCTTCGAGGTGCACTGGCTCTTGTCTAGATGCACCTGTGTACCAAATTTCTTAGCCCTGGGTCCATTAGCTTACGCACAGCACGAACGAAAGCCACACACACACAGACAGACTCTTTCTTTTATTGTATGTAGAGATAAACTTCTGATGGATGTTTGTCGTAGGGCGCGCATTCGATTCGGCAGGCCAGTTTTTATTGTCTACTCTTTCCTTTATGGATGCAGTATCAGTACTGCAGTACACCTTCGGCAGCGTCTGTCATAAAATGATAAAATGAGCGATGGCTTCAGGCCATCTCCTGGTAAATGCACGATTCCCTTTCAAAAATCTGATGTTGAAACTACAGGACTTTCTTCTACGACCTATTAAATTATACTTATATTTTGCTGTACTTTAGTGAAACTTATTTCCTCGAATTATTCTAACTAATTAACTGATCCTTGAAGGCAAATCGAAAATGACATCAAAAATTGCAAATTTGGAAATTAAATACCCTGGTCAGTTTTTGTCGTACGGGTGTCAAATTCCTTGCATTTTTATTTTCTCATAATGACTATACAATTTCGGAAAATATAACTATAAAAGCACGAAGACAGCTTTCAAAATCAGATTTTTCTATTTGTATAAAAACTAATGTTCCTTTTTATATGACACTGACGAAACTTGAATATATTCGCCATTCTAAACTGTCATTCTATAACTGGAAGTATATAACTGCGACTGACGATTCAGAAAGTAAGAATCATATAAGGACTTTTAAGCCGGTTAAGAGGTGCGTGGGTATGCATACATATATATACTTTAGGTACTTTCTATTAAAATAAAAAAGGGAGGTGCACAACCAGATGTTATAGTAGCTGCATATAGAAAATTTAAACGTCCTATGGCTAACCGTTTTTGAGTGAGGCAAGAGACATGCATTCGTACGTACAGATCTCACTAAAAAAAATAAATAAATAAAATAAAAAATCTGAAAGATTTCAGATTTTAAATGACGTCCAAAGGCGCGTTTTTTTAACGTTTCGTGTGCTACCTTTTTTTATTAAATATCATGTACTACGTACTCAAACCATAAAATTCAGTTCAAAATCAATATCGCAAAATCATTTTAAAATGAACATATCTTTAGAATTTCCGTAAGTCTCGTGCGCTGGAGATAAAAATGTTTTTTTTTCCGTACAGTGTTGCCATTGCTCGCTTTGAAATCATTTAGTTTGTTAATCAGAAATTCGTTGAAATGTTACAAAACATAAAATCGATAATAAAGCAAATTTCAAATTCAAAATTAGGGCTTCCAGATGCCCATATTCGCAGTAGGATTACGTCATTCAAAATTCGATGGCTCTAGGTTTTATCACAATGCGAGAAACATGCATACATTTATGCAGATTTTTCATTTTTTAAAATTTAATGCAGAGCGATAACATTTAGTGGCAACAATTTGAAAAGTGATACGCCGTTTTTGTGTTTCCGACGCAAAATCGCAAAACGAAAGTAATAGTCCTTCGGGATTAAATCCATTTGGACTAAAAACCACAATTCTTTTTAAATCTGTTTTATAATCCATTTTGGGAAAAACAGTCTTTGATTCTGCCCGTATGTACAGGCAACACTCAACAAAATTGTCCAATTTTGAATACCCGAAAATTTTTCAAGATTCCAGTATTTCCTTTATTTTCAAAACTCTCAGTCTGGGGGAATTAATGGACGATAAATTTATGAATGCCCTAGTAAAGTAATGTCACGGACTTGAAAAATGAAAAACCAGTTCATAGGTGTTTTAGGAAAATATCAACATTTCGGTCCCATATTAAATTATCATTATTTTACATTGTCATTAAACATCAAACATTATATCAGATCATTATTATTTATATCTCAAACTATCAACAATTACCCGCTATATTACGAAACTCTGAATAAAAAAAATGAAATAAAACACACAAAAAAAAAGAAAAATCTGAAAGGTTTCAGATTTTGAATTACGTCCAAAGGGGCATTTTTTTAAGATTTTGTGCGTTACTTTTATTTATTAAATATTATGTTCTTCGCGCTTAAACCATAAAATTCAGTTCAAGGGCAATGTCGCAAAATAATTTTTAAATGAGAATATCTTTAGAATTTATATACACAGTCTCACACGCTGGAGATAAAAATGTTTTTTCTGTACAGGCTCGCTTTGAAATCCTTGAGTTTGTTAATCAAAAATTCGTCAAAGTTTTACAAAATATGGAATTGATAATAAAACAAATTCCAAATTTCAAATTTGGGCTTCCAGATGCCCATATTCAATATTGAAAATTGGATGCCTCTAGGCGTCGTTGTTTTATCACAATGTGAGAAATATTAGATACATTTATGTAGATTCTTCATTATTTAATTTCTTCAACTATAATGCAGGGCGATAATATTGGGTGGCAATAATTTGAAAAGAGAAACAACGCTTTTAGTCTACGCAAAATCAACGCAAATCTACGCACAATCTACGCAAAATGCCAAATCGAAATTAATAGTCCTTCTGGGGAAATTGCTCCTTTAGACTAATAAATCGCCTGAATGAATGACATCTATACTATTAAAATCTCTGTTTGTTTGTGGCATTACCTCCTCCGGAACAGCGGGGAGTCGAATTTCGAGAGAGGTACGCCGGATTCCAAAAATTCGCGGGAATCCACTTTTACCGTTCTCATTTTCTTACGACTTTAAGGAGCAGAGACATTAATTAAAATCTCTGAAAATGCTAATTTTCGAATTCATTTTTCTAGGTGGCAACAGTCTCGCACGTTAAAGATAAAAGTGCTTTATTTCGAAAAGTGTTGCCGCTGCTCGCTTTCAAATCGTAGAGTTTGTTAATCAAAAATCACTAAGTTTTACAAAAAACATGAAATACAAATAACATTGGCAAGCATTAAATGTATTATTATTACGTACGGTCATTTTCTGACATTGAAGAAATCACGCTATTGCATGTGACGTCACTGTATGTCGAAAATTGTTCGTTAATGTCAAGCTGCTGTTGGCAACTTTTTTTGCTTAGGTTAGTATAACTAACACGATATATTATTGCATAGTATTGCTATGTTAATTCTTTTATTAATATCGAGAAAATATTGTTACGTTACATTAAATTTACATTATGGCGTCACACGTATTAACCTGAAATGTCAAAAGTTTTTGTTTCTTGGTTCGACAATAAAAAAAATTATTTAGGAATGGGTTGTTGCTTGGAAAGAATGAACTGATTTCTTTGGTGGTGAAATGTTTGTACACATTTGCTCTTCAGGGTTACATAGAACTTACAAATTTTGCTTTGGCTGCAGCCCTCTCATCTAGCGGTCTTGCCGGCTAACACATTTGTATAATTTGATAGATTTGCAAACCCCAAATTTCTTTTATTTAAAAACTTAAGATCTCCTTTTTTTAAACTGGTTAACTTGTAACGTTCTACTATCCTTCTGTTGTGTAGAATCTTGAGAAATAGTGATTGCACTGACGAAGGGTTAAAACTGCCCTTTATTAAACTTTTTAACTTATTTACAATGCGTGAACTTGACGCTAACATACTACGCCTCATTTGGGCGGTAACTGAAACATTAGAATCAAACTTAAAATAAGAGGTATTCACAAATAGTAGAATTAAACTACAGGGCTCATATAATCCTGTAGCCTACAGCGCGCAAATGAGTCTAGTGGCAGCGAGATAATAGCGCTTAAGTTACGTCAAAACCAGCAGTAACTGCTAACAGAAGTTTGCGTATAAGCACGCACGGCAATTTCCCGAACTCTCTCTTTTTCTACTGGAACGTCAATATTTATTTTGAAGCAGGAATACAGGAAAAATGTGTAATGTCCTCGCCGGGACTCGAACCTGAACTTCTCGAAGACGCGCCGAGTGTACTAACCGGTACACCGCTAAAGCAGGCGGAAAGGAGGGAGAAAATACTTCATACGTATATAGAAAACTCACAAGGATTGAAAATAACTGTTTCAAATTTAATAAAAGCTAGGTACATGAAAATGCATATATTGCAACTATAAGACAAATGTACACATGGTTAAATCCTGGAAGCCTAGTGAATATTTCAGTGGTATTTTATACAAATATTCCACTAAAGACGCTTTCCTGAGACTGCGGATGTTGATATTTGTTTTTAGGGTTGTAGAGACATTAGGTTATTTCGAAGCAGAAGACAGAAAAAATTAGCAATGCACTCGCCGGGATACGAACTTCGGACCTCTCGACTCGCGCCGAGTGTGCTGACCATTACACCACGAAGGCATGCTAAGAAGGCGGGAGACATATACTTCCCCTTCTAAAGGGCGACTAGGAATTAGGGGACCCAGTCGCCAATTCCTAGTGGTGGAGAATCAACATGCACCACCTTTTTTTTAGTTCCGGCGCCAGCGCAGGGACATTAGGTTATTTCGAAGCAGGAGACAAGTGACGGAGGACGCGAGCACCACCCCTCTACCATAGCGGTTAATTGGTATAGCGCCGAGTCCCCCTTGTCTAGAGACACCAAGATGGTATGGGGAAGGATGAGGAGTCACACGACCCCCTCACACCAGTCGCCGATTTAATATACAGTGCTATACAAGGGCTTTGACAGATAGTACATTGCCATACAATAATACTTTTGCTCCTGCAGCATGTTACAATTGAGGTACATATTACATATAATGGCATATTACAAATAAGGTACACAGTACACAATGCTACATATACAAGACATATACAATTAAAATATACATATTACATTACATTAATTTTGGGAATATTTCAGATATGGAAAATTATATCAAGTTTTACATATGATCCAAGGGCAGTATCATGTTATACTAGTTTGTATTTCTTACAACAGAACTTAAGACAGGTAAATTATGCATACATTATACATTATATACACTATGATATATACATCATACTGATATATACACTCTACTGATAAATACATTATACTGATATATTATATACACTATACTGATATATTATGCATGTAGCTGAGATACATAGCGCAGTTGACTTTCCGTTATACATACATAGTATTATACTATATATTATTTAATGCGAGCTGACCATTTATATACTAATATAATCATAATAACACAAAGTGTACTCAATATATGTACATTGTAATAATTATACATGTTATAAATGGCCCGAAATATACTCAATGGTGCTTGTTTGCAATGATAGTTGCAGCCAGTCTACACATGGTCAGTGTCTTGTTTTGCAATAAGACAAGAAAAATGAGCAATGCCCTCGCCGGGACTTGAATCTCGGACTTGTTATTATTTAAGCGGAAAAAAATTCTGATCCACAGATGTTTGATGAGCAGAAATAGATCCTGCTAAAGAGCATGTCAAGAAAGCTCCAAATTTGTAGACTTTAAGGCTCTGAAATTTTCGCCACTACAGTTGCAGCTGGTATAGAATTCTAGATTTATGTTCGGATTATTTGATGATGACAAAACATTTGAAGACTACCTGCCTAAGGAAAGGGATGCCTTCTTGGTGGATTTCCGAGGTAAACTGGCTGGTATGCGCATTACAGGCTGGGAATACGACGGCGCATTCGCCAAGATGCGAGCCCGGACCTATCTACTGTGTTCGGCAGCTTTACCGCTCTGCCGCTGAGGGCTCACCAGCGGCTGTAAAGTCGCTGAACACCGGTAGTTCGGTCCGAGGTTCGAATCCCACTAACTGTCTTGTTGCATGGGCGTTTTCGTGGTTTACCCCGTGTATAACATGCATGCAAGGCAATTTACCCTAGAAAGTCCTCCACGAAGGCATCCCTTCCCTTAGACAGATAGCCCTCGATGCTTTGCCGTTATCACATAAACCAAACCACTCGGCCACTGGAAGGCGCGGACGTTCTTTATTGCAATACAAAATGCTGTGTAACATAAGTCAGTGGAAAGACACCCAAAGCAACCTCGCGTATATCTGGAAAGGTTATCTGATGACGTCTATACGTATGTATGTATGTATGTATGTATGTATGTATGTATGTATCTCGTATAAGTAAAAAAAAAATTAGCCGTAGAACGTTGAAATTTTGTATATGGGACTGCTAAAACGTGTAGTTGTGTACCCGTTTTAAATTCCTATTATTAGCTCGCACTCTCCCTATATCTTGCTCAAATTTCCAATCGTTAATAAAATACATTTTACACATCCACTCGAGTTCAAATATATTTTTTTAAACTCGTAGTGGATGACAGTTGATGTTAATACAGTTTTTTCACATTATTAAAGTCCATTCCTACTTATTTATTCCTGTTTATCGAAACTAAAGATATGCCGTTTTTATTAAATATGAGACTTAATATATATTAAGTCTTATAATGTATTTAATTATAAAAATAACTAGAAAACCCGGCGGTCATACGAAATGACCGCCGTTCTAGCTATTATAAATTGTAATTAAAATGAGTTGTGCATTGCTTACTGCCCCACGGGGTTTCCTCGTTCTACTTGCTTAATTGCTTAAAGTAGAGTGCAAGGAAGGAAAACACTGGCGGTACATTTCTTTCTTTGCTCAGTGGTTTCTTTTTGTCGAGAAAGCCGTTTTTGTGCAGCTTGAGCTCCTTTTCTCTCCTCTTCGGTGCTGTAATTTCTAGGAGGCGTTCTTAAATGAAATTACGTTAAAACGTAGTTTTTATGTAAAACGGATGATTGCCAATGCAAACAAATGTTCACCTTCTCCCTGACACGCTCAATTTGCGTTCGGCTGAAAATTCAGTTTAAAATACAATGTCGGAATAAAATCGGGCAAAATTTTAAACACTTTAAGCGAAAGGATATTTAGCGTAGGAGTTTGGGTCAACCTACTTGATGAGATGGACTACGCACAACTCGTTAGTTGGTTTCGTCTCCTTTGATTTCTCGACGTTTGCAAGTTTCTAGGTAATTCATGAGTAAATATAGTTAAATGCATAATAAGCAACAATTGTATGAATTAAAAATATTGAAATACCACGATAGTTTAATTAAAACAATGATAACTATTGCGATAAAATTTATTTTACTATTTGAATGCCGTGGCAATTTCACCGCATTGGCTAGTACAGTTACGCGAGCAACCAATAAACTATCGGCGACAAACAGACACTTAAGCCGCATATAATGAAGATAATTAAATATATTATAAGATAGAAATGACCGTTTGTTAGGAATTCTCAGGAGGCGTGAAAATTAATTTTATAACAACTTCTAAATAGTAGTACAGTCGGTCACAAAAGTATTTGAACACCGGTATCCCATCAGAAAATTACAAGATTGATTTTTCTGAAACCAATTTTTTTTGGTTCAAGATTGAAATCCAATTTTGAATGATTTCATATTTTGTCGTGTATTGGAAAAAACAATTATTTTGCGCTCTTGAACCATTTTAAAATAGTCCAAGATTGGTTATCATTTTTTTATTCAATCCAAGATTGGTTATTTAAAAAAAATTTATTATTATTATTTATTACAATAGGACAGATTATTAAAATAAATACAAAATTTATTACTTAACATAGTTCAGATATAATTTCATTAATGGAATTCCATAACATTTCCATTTCATCAGAATTTAATTGATTTAAACAATTTTTTACTAATAAATCGTCCGTAATACTTTCCAAGTCCATAAAATCATCTTCTACAGAAGGCGTTTCTTGGCTTATTCGGTAACTCTTGCGTTTCTTGATTGGTAATTTAGACTCCTCATCCTCATCCTCATCCTCGATCGTAATAACTTCAATGTCTCTTTTGCGGGGAAATGTTGTATAGGATGTTCTTTTGCGGGGAAATGTTGTATAGGATGTTCTTTTGCGGGGAAATGTTGTATAGGATGTTGGGGGTAAAAAACTCTCTTTCTTCCAAAGAATGACTGGGCACTTGTGTACAAGAAACAGACTCTTTTGCGTGGTTAAAATAAGATACTGAGTCTTTGGGGGAACTGCATAATATCCGAAAGGTTTCAATACATACCGTTTAAAATTTTTTTCCTTGAATGCTTTAAATTCTTTGGCGGTTAGATTTAAATCGTCAGATTCATAATAGACGATCGGAGCGGCTGTAGTTTTATAGATATGGACTTCATCTTCAGCTGTCGTTGTCAGTCCAAATGTAAAATAACTTTTGGTAAGAAAAATATTGTTCCATTGAAAACTCATTCTTAAATCTGTATATTTCCGTTTCAGTTGAATAGGTCGGCTAAGAACTTGATATCGACACGCTTAAAATAAATTTTGTGAGCCTTTTAAAAAATTTGAAATTTTGTAGCTAAACGAATGTCTAGATTTCCAATTTCAGAGAATGACTTTAAATCACTAACACTTGAAATAGCCTGGGTTGGGGAAACGTCTATCATGGACATGATTCTGCTTCTAATGGAGCTCATCCTTTTATATAGTCAGTCTGCTCTTTCCTAAAAAAAAAAAAAGAAACAAGAAAAACCAGTCACGTGTTTTCTTCCCTCTTTCTATATATATAAACAGCGAACCAAGATTCCCATTTAGATATCATGGATATCACCACGTATATTCCTTTCCAATATAAAAAATATCGGATTCCCTTCTTTATCATCCAAGGATTTATTTATTTAAAAGCCTCAGATGTTTCGAAATGTGTAGGTTATAGTTTACTGGGTCCCACAAAGTTGCAAGAATATTTGAAAGGAGAAAATGTTTTAACGGCTCGTGCAATTTCTATCTTGGACGAACGAATTTTGTTAATGAAAGGAGCTAAGTATCAATCTACAACCATTTTTTTAAACCTGTCACAAATTAATAGTATAATGGATCATCTTAAGAAGAAAAAGGATATTGAATTTAGTGATTGGTTGTATCAAATTTTACATGAATCCCTGATCAAGACCGATGATTATTATACTCTCAACAATGATCACCTTAACAACGCTTCTTCTATAAATTTTGAAAAAAATTGTTGAACAAGAAAAGATGAAATAAGTGAAAACCCCATTAAATGTTCCATCGAAAGAGAAAGTTCAATTAAAAGAACCTACAACTTTTACAGAGAAAAGTACTCAAACAGATCCTATAGTATTTATTATTATCATTGGAGAAACCACAACATAAAGTTTTCAAAAAATTTTTTATATATTAAAAAAAAAACTTTTTGTTAATTTTTATGATGTCTTTAGACATTATAAAAATTAACTTTCCTTTTGCCAAGATTGGAATCCAATTTTTGCTAATCCAATATTTCTTATCCAATTTTCTCCAAGAATGGAATCCAATTTTTCTTATCCAATTTTCTCCAAGAATGGAATCCAATTTTTCTTATCCAATTTTCTCCAAGAATGGAATCCAAAAGTGGAAAAGTTAATTTTTATAATGTCTAAAGACATTATAAAAATTAACAAAAAGTTTTTTTTT
>KK121334.1:0-20768 GCA_000611955.2 Stegodyphus mimosarum
CGAAGACATGCCGTACCGAGTCGCTACTGAATCACACAACTGCGAGATAGTCAGATAGTCACTAATTAAAATGGCGAAAGGACCATCGCGTCGCATAACAAAAGTTCACGCCCACAATCTGAGTCACCGAGAACTCTAATTTAATTGGTTAGTTACATAAGGGTACAGCGCGGGTCTAGCTTCTCGTGTCCGCGACACACTACTTTGGCCCTTGCTTCAGATTGAAACGGGTGACACTTAGCTGTCCCCGCTATTGTCCATTGGCTGGTACTAATCCATCAGGACTTAAAAGAGAAGAGCTAGCTCATAGACCTTTTCCCCTTGAAACAGGCAGTGGGGAGTGATGACGTAGCCACGATGACGCTGAGCGCGGAGATGCAATTCACAACATAGAAATTAGCTTTTTAAATTTGAAGAACCATCGTTTAAAATAAGCTGTGTGTGAAAGATAGCTATAATTTGAAAGAGACAATGTTACTGCAGTATGCATTTTACATTGAACATTAAAAAATTTAATAGTACTTACTCAATTTTAAAATAACAGACAAAATGCGCCACTCTTAGCATAAAGTTCCTTTTTTTTAATTTGCAGGGATTTTTTTTTTCTTTACATGCCTGTTTATTTCTAATCATTTATTTATCTGCATGTTAACTAAGAGAACTCTACTACTGCTTCTAAGAAAACTATAATAACAACTATTTAAAATTAACCAAAAGCAACCTTAAATTGGGCATAGTTTTAAACATGTATGGTTATACATGGCAAAATTTCTGCTAATGTAAGTTTGAGTTTCAGCCGAATTGTAAATTTTACATTGGCATATTTTTCTCCCGATTCAACATATTAACAGATATTTTTTTAAATAATTTTGTAACTTAGGCTTTCATCATATTACATTTAAATAAATACATGTAAGATTGTTATCTTAATTTAGACAAAACAACTTTACTCACAGTACCTAAAACATTATTTAATTTTTCAAAAGTGGGGATTAAGGAGACAAGTCTTCTTATGCCAATTACTTTAATATTATACTATTATATTTTATCTAGAATGCTAAGCTAGCACAAAATCGAATTAATAATAACACAGGATACAATAAAAATAACTTAATAAAATTAGTTCTTATTTGAAATATGCTTTATGCTATTAACTTCTAAAATGTCATCTAAAAATATTTCAAATCAAAACATATTATATATGCTTACTTGTACAGTCGCAATTCAACTACAAGCTGTTGAAATATTATTTATTGGCTGCCACATTCGAAGCAATCCACTTTTTTGCCTTTTGGGTTGCTTTTCTTTGGGAAAAAACATATGCATTTCTATTTAAGAAACGTATTCTAATAAAAGTTCGCACTCTGCAAAATAAACGAATTGCTTCTCTGTTAACTTCAGGATAATGTTTCTCCAGTTTATTAATTAAAGAGCCAATTACATGCTTCCCTTTGTAGTAAGTTGTACCATGAACTGCACAAAATATTTTTTCGAACTCGTAAACTGTATTCATCCATGAATGGGAAGGTGTAGTCAAACCTCCTAAGGACAATAATTTAATCCATTCTGAATTAAATATTGGTTCATCAGCACTATTTTTAGATATTGTTCCCAATGATGGGTCTTTGTCTCGCACACGGTAGGCAATATAACCTGCAACATATGTTAATGCTTCTTTTTCGGCGGTCGAAAATTGTCTGGCGGAATTCAATTCTAATTCCCAAGCCATAGGAGAAGGTTCCTCTATGAAATCCAAATCCAAATCATCGATAGTATTTAATGGAAAAGCATCTTCCTCCTCAGTTTTCAAAGCCATTTAAAGTAGTTCTGATGTTAAATATGAATCAATATTTCTGCTTTTTTTAGTCGTGCACACTTTTGAAGATAATTTTGGCAGCTTATTAGCGAGTATTAATTGCTTTAAGTGGCGTCTAACTTCACTAGGTGATGGATGGTCATTAAACCTACCGAGCCCTCGAATCTGACTAAAGAGACTTTCAAGTGCATTCTGAGTTAATCTAGATGTTAAAATATATTTAGCATCATACGATGATTTCAGATCCTGGTGTAGGCCAAAAAGAGAATTTATTGAAATTATTATTCCTTTTTGGAAAGGCAGCATGTTGGATTTTTCCTGAACTCTTAATGCACCAATGGCTTTCTTCATTAATTCCCAAACTTGAATTTGTTTTTCATGATGTTCATTTAATTCAAATGCTGCTTTAAGTATTTTATCTGAAGGAGGGTATGGCTTGGTACTATTCATAATATCGAAAAAACTGTCGATTAACTCAAAGAAGTCAGATGCTTTTTGATTTCCTGTGAGGTGGAGTATACCTTTCGCGGTAGTTCTTGAAAATAATGTTTTCGCTGGAGCGACTTTTTGTCTCTCGTTTCCCTTGACCATTAAATAATTTGGTTTTAGTTTGTGACACAATTTAATTTCTCCTGAATCTCTATTTAAAACCTCTTTAATAATATCAACATTTGAAACAGTTCCATCTTCTAAAATAAATCCTTTATCTAAAAAGTGATTTCTCAGTAATTTGAGGCAGTTCGCTAAATCTGCAAAAACCCATATTTTTTTCGTTTGCAATACTGGATTTGGAAACTCAGAACTATTTATCGAAATCTGTAACTCTTTCCACAAAGTACTAGATCCTCCTAAATCAGACACTATTGCTTTCACTTCTACTCCAGATGACTGAATATATCTTATGAGTGAAAAAAGAAGTTCTTTCTTCATTGGAGTATTAAAATAAAAAAACATTGGTTGTTTCCACTGCGAAATGAGACCTCTGATTAAAACAAACTGCACTTTTTAAAAAGGAATTTGTCCAAGTAAACTGGACCAAGTATTTGGTCCAGTTTAGAGTCATAACAGAGTTTAGAATCTATATGCATTTCGTCGAAACTGAGAACGCATATTTTTTCTACAGAATTCAAATATTCGCATCTTTCCTTCATTACAACAAGAACATCATCACTCTGAATGCCTGGGCTACATGAAAATTTAGCGCACCATCTCTTTAATGTGCTAGTGCTAAGTAAAGAAATGCTTCTGTTCAGTAGATGAAAACATTTTACTAAGAAATATTATTGGATATTCTTCACCTTTAGCATTTATTTGGGAAAATCCAATGCCGATACCAATATTCGAATCGTCGCACTGAACTATAAACGGCTGAGAAAAGTTCGGACTGTAAAGTTCATCAAAGGCGTATTGGCACTCATCAGTCCACTTTATGACTGATTTGCAACATTTTCCTTTCAACAAATCAGTCAGTGGAGCGGAAATCACAGAAAATTTTAAAATATACCTTTCTTCTATAATATCTCACAAATCCTAAAAATGACGGAACCTGTGTTTTCGTGGTAGGTTTAAGAAAGTCCTTTATGGCTTGAATCATACTGCATGTCCAACGTACGCAAACACGGAGTAAAACATTTTGAAATACCTCTTTGGGAGAATGCGCAGATTCGACTTCTTAATGTCTATAACCATCTTAACAAACAAAATATGGATGAGAACATGTATCAACAACTTTTCTAGAGCATAGGTAGAGATACAGAAGTTACATTCCTATAAATACGGATGCTTTGAAATCAACTGGTCATACTGGTAGGTCAGTCGTAATTGAAAATCACATGGTAGGAAGACGATTGCCTGATGTTTGCTCTATGTTTACTTCCGAATTAACTCTATATTATATGCTCTTGTATTTATATTTAAGCTGTGCCGAAGAAGATTTATAATTTGTTATGACTCGTTTAGCCCGTCAAAAGCTTTGGAAACTTTCTAGGATACCCAGAATCCAATTTTGTTGATATTCTAAAGCTAAATTTAAGTCTGAGGAATCATTGATGCTGTATTCTGTAATGTTGGGTGCTCGGACGTGTAGATTTAAAGGAAATGAGCTGGCAGACATCGCTGCAAAATCTGCTATGGAAACGTCATATCGGATCTTTGATTTTAGACATATTAAAACTGTAATCAAGAGCAAAAATTATTAATAAATCGCCACTATTGTGGAACATGCAGGCAAATAATAAATTGAGAGTCATAAGACCTAAAATGGAAAATTGAGAAACTACTAAAAACAGGGTTAACAGTTTTAACTCGCCTAAGGATTTGTCACTTTTGAACTAATAATAGTTATCTTCTGAGAGCCGAGAGTGAGTCTTTGTATTCAAAATGCAATACTCAACTTTGTGTGCGTCAAATTTTAACTGATTGCCCCTACTTAAAGGAGCTCCGTTTGAAGTATTTTAATGTCTACAACTTGCCTCTGGACTAATAAATTGGAAAACAAAAGCGGTTATGATCTATTTAAGTATTTACGACGTGATATTATTATTTAATTTAAATGAATGTGAGTTATTGTGTTTTTATGCATTTTTAATGAATATCATGATCTTGTAAATTTACCTGTTTTTAAAAGTGTATTAATAGTTTCAGTTTTAATCATATGTTAGCATTTTTATATTCATCAGTTCATTGGTTCTTAAATATGTGGTTATTTAACTAAACAGAACTGACATACCTTGTTTTCCTCGCAATATAATCATTTTTGATTTTGTGCCAGTAATTATACAAATCAACGGTGCCTATCTGCCTAATTGATTTACTTATCTATCCGAGTTATTTATTTATGTATTTGTTCTGTATAACTCTCTGTCTGTACGTGTATCTACCTATTTATTTTGGCTGTTTCTTCTTAAATTTTATTTTCTAAATATTTGTTGATGTACTTATTTATTTGTCTGTCTATACAAATGTTTACCTATTAACTTTAGCTATCTGTCTACATATTTGATTTTTTTTCAAGTTCTACATATTTATCTGCGTTTCTGTTTTATATATATATAAATTTCTGTCGCCGTTTTTCTGTCTATTTCTCTCTCTATGTACATATACACATACATGTATTAGTGATTAAAAAATATTTTCTTAACACACTAATCGTAAATTTTCATTCGTTGCAGTACAAAAATGCGTTATGCATCACACAGGAAAAAGAAGAAAATTTACGCCCATGGGGTTTTATCTGTATATATTTGGCTCTTGCTGCTGAATCGGTCAAAGTGCGTGTCATGTACTTTGATCTTTACCTTCCGTGTCTCCAAGATCCCTTGTAAATGCTTTTTCCTCAGAATTCTTCAAAGATTTTGTGTACTTGATGTCCCTACATACCATATTACAAAAAAAAAAAAAAAAAAAAAAAAAATCGTCAGCGAATTGTTGCAGCAAATATACTCCATATTTAATAATGCAGCCAGAATACTTGTTGTTGTCTAGTATTTTGGCATGTGATGAAATGGAGATACACGAAATGATTAGCATGGCGAATTTTTCCCTCCTATCAGAAAGTCGTACTTTTTTTTTTAAGTAATAATATTGCAAACAAGTGAAATTTGATGCTTCTTAGTGAAAATACGTTACGCATATGCGACTAAATAAATATTGTACTTTTAGAATTCTTTAATGAAAGGTGTTTTGTATTTGACTAGATGTTAGGCGATTTTTTGACATAGTTTAAATAGTGTTATATTTTATTTGCGTGTATAATTCATTTTGTATTTTTTTGCCGTTGTGTACCAGTCTTATAGTTATATCCATTTTTGACTAGTCATTTTTAGATCCATTTAAGAGTTATAAAATTCAGAAGAGAAAACGCACAATGTGAGACCAAACTGAAGAGTTATTTCCACCTTGAAGGTGAGAAGATTTATGGCAATTACAGTCAAATACGAGAAGAAAATAATACTTGCAAAGTTTTTCATTTTTTTAATATAAGTATGCAAGATAAAAAAAAAGATTAAGTTAAAATTTTATCTTTAATTTGCAAATAGTCCTTTAATTCTTGTTTTTAATTTTATTATTTCATCTTTCTAACTTAAAGATAGTAACATGCTTTTAATAAATAATTCTGAGCTGCTTCATTTCAAAACTGGCCCTTCTAACATAACATAATGACGCAGGCACTTACATAAGCCTTCGACCAATCATAATAATTAAATTTACGAGGAGAAACTTAAGCAACCAACAAAAAGGAAATTGAATCAGTCTTATCCAGACCTACTAAGTATAATTGTGCGCGCCCGTACTCTTCTCTCTCCCATTAGCTTGCTCACCACCACCAACAACCCACTTACTAACTTGCTGTCACAGCTTTTCTCACTTTCTCCAAATACGCAATATAAATGTAAATTTTTTTAAAGAACGGATGCGCTTTATGTTCCACTTTAGTTGTTTTCAAATAATTAGATTTTGTTGTCAACGATAAAAGAAAGTATTCACCCAGTTATGTTTGCTGATTAATCTTCATGTATTTGCATTCATCCAGTGTGAATGAAAAATCATGTTGTCATCAAAAGATTTTATTATTTTCTGTTGAGGAATTCTTATCGACTGATTTTAGATAACATGCTAAGCAAAGTATTGAAAATAAAAGTCTTAGACCATCATGAACTTTGGTTATTTATCCCACAAAAGACCTTTTTTTTTCTGTTACATATAATTGATCACAAAAGTTACATAGAAAAAAAAAAAAGAAATCAGGGCACGTATATTCTAAGAAATTTCAGACGGTAATGGAAATTCTCAAAGCAATATTTCAAAAATCATCGTGACATTAATCATCAAAACGTAAGTGATAATGTGAAAGTCGTGCGATACTCCTGATTCCTTCCCTAACCAAATAAATAAAAGCAGAAAGAAATTCTATCAGTCTATTCTACAATATGGAGGCCCTGGTGGGTGACCAGGAAGCAAACTCGGTGACACCTTAAAAGAAAAATGTTGTCTATATAATTTTATTATGCTTTTTAGAACCCCCGGAAGTATCACGATTCATTTTCGAGCTTGAAGGTCACTCATCGACCCTCCTCTCCTCCAAAAAGTAAAAAATAATAAAAATCACTTCAATTTTTAAAAGGCTTTAAAGTTCTTTGTCGGGGAATCTTACGCAACGCCCCAAGATATCCAGAAGGCTTCATCTCTGAAGGAAATTTCGTAGCTTACAAATGATTATTTTGGATGAATTTGATCTTCGTGGAGGAACGAACAAGTCATAAAGTATGGAAGATCACGTACAGTTATCGGATCAGCTTACAGGCTCCGTTTTCTTGCTGTGACCTTTCTTGACGTCATGAAAGTGCTCCATTAACAACAGTATTTCTTGGAATTCTTTCATTCGTGGCCTTTGAAATAAATGTACCTGAACTCTTCCTGTTTTGGTCGGTTGTGTTTTATGTGAGATACTTTACATGTTTTTTGTACAAAGTGAAATAGATTATTGTGAATGTAAATAAGTATGAAAAAGGCTTTATTCCAGAGACTGAAGAAAAAGACCACTATATTAAATGATCATTACATTTGCAAAATTATCCGAGAATCAGAAAAAAATAATATATATTTATCATTAAAACTGGAATAACCGAGGGATTTAATTATCGTTATAATTAACGTGTCTATATGTAATTTAAGGAATAATTTATTAAATTGTTAATTAAAACGTTGATTCACAAAATATCTTTAATTCCGTTAGGTCTTTGATAATCTAGTTGCATACATTTCTTTGAAAAAATTTATGTTCGTTGTACGATTTGTATTAACTGAAGTAGATAATTTTTAAGGTAATTGAATGATAAATAATTATTATATAAAACGTTTTTACGAAAATCGACCAAAAATATTTATTAATGCGCTTCATCATTAAAATTTTACACAGCAGAGGAATTTAATTCAGATGCCTAGATGTAATTTAAATAAATAATTTATGAAAAAATTATAACTATGTCATTTAAAAGGTCCGTGTTTAAATTTGAGCTTTATTTCTTTATCTCTAAAACTTTAGAATGAATGAAGTAATTATTATTTATATCTTGCATAAGTAAGATGCACCAAATTTTTTTTAAATAACTTGCAAAGATGGTTTTAAAGAATGATTCATATGTATTATAAAACGCTTTAGTTCCTAATCGAATTAGAATTGCATTTATAATCTATTTTTTATAGTGTGTCTTGAAATAGATTATCACGTGATCCGTAAGTCGTAATGTAGGCATAACATTTGGGCAAAAATTCAATTTTCTCAGATTTCAAATTTTTGCTAATATTTGAAGGTATACAGGGCAATCAGAAAGAAGCGAGGAAATGTTTCTTATCTTTGATAACAGTTTGGGGAGCACTTTTTTCGCGCCATTCCAGAAAGATACCGCATTTTATTTATGCTTTTAGTTTTATGTATAAAATGCAAGCAAACATTTAAAGGATCGGGGTTTCTGAGATTTCTGAATTGCAAAAAGAAGATTTCTGTTCCCGATATGCTCGCAGTTTAAAAATATATACCAATGATACTTGCTTCTTGAAGGATTTTTTATCAGTGGAAGTTTCGTTTTTAAAAGTAAGTGATCTAATTGGACACAATTTCATCACAATGCCAGGTCATCTCTTTGCATCTCCGAATATTGTTAGCTATGAAAAGCTTTGAATTCATCGTCAGTTCTGAATGGCACAGAAAATGCTTTTGAAACAGTTTATCCAGCTACTGGCACGCTTGAATGAATGCGACTTCAATGCGACTCTAACAGAGAGAATTTGGACTTTCTTTGTTGTTATTCTAATAGATGTTGCACCTGTCTTATTTGAATTCTTTATTGTCCCACTGTTTTTAAAAATTGTGAGGAATAGACACTTAGAAAAACTGAAAATTCTTGTAATTTTAACTGTAGAAGCAAGACTCATATCTATAAATTCTAAATATTAATTAAATTATAAATATGATACATTGGCTAAGAAAGTAACTTTGATAATGCAACGCATAAATCGATCGCTTTCTTTTCATACGTCTAAAGTGTTTGTTAACCTGATTCTTAAGAAAATTCTCAAGTAGGATATGATTAACGTGCTTGTGGATCAGATTTGGGAGATTCTGGAGGAGGAGACAACTTTCATTCCCAGTTTTCCAAGAAAGACAGCGGTAGCTTTATTTAGATGTCTGATCGGACATGATTATTTGCGAGACCACCTCTGCAGAATTGGAGTGGTGGATTCGTCAAACTGTATTTTGTGCGACTCCAATCAGCCTAGGATTTTTGAACATTTAAATAATTGTATTGCACTTTCTCGTTATGAGGACATTGTTAAAAAGTACTGGATAGCCCATGAACTAAGGGCTTAAGCGCTAATGTTTGGTATCTGTAAAATAAATAAATTCAGTTATTAAACTGATTGAAAAAGCAAAGAGCTTCAATACTGGTAATGGAGACACCCTTCATATTGTGAAGATATTAATGAAGCAATAAGAAACTCCCCAGGGACTCTAACTGCTTTTTAAAACAAATGGACATTTTCATATTATCTTATATTGCAGTCAGAAATGGTTAATTTTCCTGAAAGTTTGACAGAAAATGAAAGATGTTGAGGGTAAATGCTAAAAATAAAATAACAAACTTTTGTCCAGCTTAAGGGAATTTGTTACATTTATATCAATGTATGTGTATTATCCTACTGAATAAGATTGTATATTCTTCTCAAAAGAAGGCTAAGACAAGTCAGCAGTTTCTGCCCCCCCCCCCAAAGAAAGGCCAAGTTTTTATTCAACTAATTAAACTGTACTCAGAGGAAAGCGACTAAGCGAAATAATTCTTAAATTTTCTTGTTTTGGGCTTTCAGAAGAATCGTATTATTCTTATCTTGATATCCAATAAGATCGTTAAAATGCGATTTTGGTCAATCAGTGGATCGTTATATTGGAAGAAAACTTACATTTGTCTGGTGAAAGCTCAATGTTTCTATTCTTATACACTGCTGGCCGCCGTAAATGCAATACCCTGAAGAAAGCAAGCAAATAACATGAAATTTACAACATGCATTAGCGAAGGTGAGATGCACATCACGCGCGCCTGTGGCGCCACTTCAAAGCGGTATTTAAGGCTTGGAGTTTTCGGCGATTTCAAGTTCGGCAATTGTGTTTTTCTTGTGGTTTTTTTTTAAAAAAAAAAAAAAGATCAATTATGCCTCGTAGTAAACAGCGATCATCGTTTGATCAAGTATCCGAGTTCGGCAGAGGAAGGATAGTGGCCTATCGAGAGTGTGGATTATCTTTCCGGGAAATCGGTAGTCGTGTTGGACGAAAACAAACAACTGTAATGCGGATATGTGACTGTTGGGTGCAGGAGGGTACGGCGGACCGATACCTCAGTGCACCACTTCACGTGATGACAGGAACATTGTATGCATGGCAGTGACGGATCGCTCAGTCACGTCACGAACCATAGCAATAAATAGGTGTTAATAAAAGATGCCTTAGCGCTATATATTACGCACTTTGACAATGCAGCCCTAATAATGAATTTTTTGCTTTATTTTCTGTATAAGCAGTAATATTTTTTATATTACAATGCAGTGCACTTTTTCCTAGAACTGGTAATGGGCATTTGATTTTTGGAGAAAATCCTAACAAAAATATGACTTCTTAAAGTCAGTAAGAAAACGTCTACTGTCTATTTTAGCATAGGCAATTTCATACTTAAAAATTAACATAAAAAGAGAAATAAATGGATTTCAAAACATACAGCAATTACTTAGCACGAACCCAACTTGGTAGTATCGGTACGGTCCTTACGTCACTTGACATGGCATCCGTATAACGAAAGGTTTTTAGTCCTGTGTCAAGGCAATTCCTTGTTTTTCCACCATAGCTGGCATCTTCGACGTGTTAATTAATATTAACTAACGACGACGTATTAACACTGGAGTATGTGCGGCCAGTAAGTACGCACAGCTCATCATATGTTGCCGCCCGTCCACCACCACCACACCGCTTCGAGATGGGCCCTTGACGAGGCAACACATAAAAGACAGATATAAATAGAAACTCTCAGCAAAATAAGATGCGTGTGTTCAGGAAGGAAAAAAAAATTAAATCTGCACAATTTTCGCTGCATAAAATCCTATATTTTAGCATTAGATGTCGCCAGATTTTGCAAATAGCTGACATTATTATTTTTTTCGCACACACGTACACTAAGCACAAATGAGAAAAGTGAAAAGTAAATTAAAATTAGACACGGAAACAAGTGTAAAGGAAAACTCTCAATAAGGGAGTAAATTTAAAAGGAAAGTAAAGCATGAAAAAATATTAAAAAAATCTGAAAGCTTTCAGATTTTATTACTTTCAAAGGATTCAGATTACTTTCAAAGGGGCGTTTTTTTTTAACGTTTTGCGTGTTATCTTTATTTATAAAATACCATGTTCTTCGCACTTAAAAAATTTCAATTCAACAGCAATATCACAAAATATTTGAAAGAGCATATCTTTAGAATTTCTGATACACACTCGCGTGCTGAAGATAAAAATGTTTTTCTTTCCGTACAGTGTTGCCATTGCTCTCTTTAAAATTGTTGAGTTCCTTAATCAGAAACTCATAAATTCTTTACAAAATATGAAATAGATAATAAAACAAATTCCAAATCCAGATGACCGTATTCGGGTGGAAACGTACGTTATTCAAAATTGGATGGCTCTAAGTACCGCTGTTTTATCACAATGTGAGCAACACATTTATGCAGATTCTCTTCATTATTTAATTTCTTTAAATATAATGCAGGGCTCTAATATCAACAATATAAGTGATTCACCGTTTATAGTAAATCAACGCAAAATGCCAAAACGAAATTAATAGCCCTTATGGGGAAATTGCCCATTTGGTCTAAAAATGAGAATAATAGCATTCGTATGCATAGATTAATGTACATATATAACTGAAATGTGCAGTGTTAATCTTTTTGTTTCGCGGCACAACATCTGCAATTTCTAAATTCTGCCATCCGGTGCGACCGCACTAGTTGAGGCAGCTCTGATGATTCCTTTTAATTTTGGAAAATTGTGATAATTTATGATTTGATTGAAATCTTTTGTGTTAAAGCTCAGTTAATCTTTAGAAACAATATTCAGCTGATATCCAGAATCAAAATGGTTGCACAATTGCATCGATAGGTATTGTTTTACAAATAAAAAAATATGATCCCGGGAGTTCTTTCGAGCTTATTTGACCGTTAATTGACTCTACGACCGGAACCTACTCAGTTTGATGGAAAGATTGAGGCCACAACGTTCGCCATTCGACAATCAAATCTAAGAACTGAGATGAAAATGCTATTGTCTTATCAGAATTCAGATCTGTTACTAAAAGTACCACTTAAAATTGTGTGCACAATTTAAATACTTTATAATATAAGCTTGAAATAATTGCATTACAGGATCTTTGATGGCTGAGGTGAATTTGATTGCTTTTTCATAGCAGTTATTTGCTGCCTTCCTTAAGGTGATAATTGTAAATAACATCTTTGTAAGGTTTTAGTTAAACTAACAAAGTTTTATTTTAATTTTACTCTTTCTATCTCTTCTCATTTCAACTTCTCGTTAGAATAAGCGCGCGTTTCAGCTTTATGCTAATTTGAAGTGGAGCCAAGTAGTATTTAACGAAACCTTTCAGTGTGAGAGAGCTTTTAGTCTCAGACCACGGTTACTCTATTCAACGTTCGCCTGACTAGCTAGCATTTAAATTCTAAGCCATAGTGCTTTTACGTGATTGCTCATTGAAGTAATTCCAAGTGCGTTAGTATTAGTTAAATCCATTTAGTTTAGAGGCCAACCTCGCGTTATAGCTCTGTGAGCAACGACTATTTAATTTATAATTAGTTTTAGTTTAAATTTATTTGCGGATATTGTTCATTTTAGACCCAAGTGCGGTCTCTATTTTCTGTATCCCTGCCGAGTTGGGAAGTGGTTGTAAATAATTGTGATTTAATAAAAGAGGATTTTAAATCCCTTTGAAGTGTAGTTCTTCTACCACTTAATCACAATATTCTACCACAGAACATAGCTGCATTCAGCTCCCTGTTCCAGATCAGGACTTAAGGAGTTCACGAAGATGTTTGCCAAGAATATGCACCGAACACTCAGTCCTGACATCTTTATAAAAAATAATAATCTATGCAGATGGAAGAAAGCAAATAACACTTGGAAGGATGTAGTTTTTTACGACCCAGCTTTTCAGTGTCATGCTTTCGCAGCCCTCCGTTTATAGTGCGCTACAGAATATTAACTGTAACAGTACATGAACATCATGTATGTAAAATTGTATGTATTATGTGTGACAGACTTCAAGGAATTTCCTAGATGTTATCAGGAAACAAATATAAGGGTACTGACCTGCGAGAGGAAAGCTCCAAGGTTGTTTCCCTGATGATTGGAAAAAAAAAAAAAGAAAGAAAGAAAGAAACAGAAATGAAGTACCTTTTTTTTTTACTACTAATGCTACAATTATTATTTATCATTTGTTTTCATATACTTGTTTTACACTATGAGCATTAGATAGGTATAGATATCGTATTGTATTAACGGGCGGAGCCCCCCAGTCCACCTAGCCGGCATAAGCGGGCCGTATGACTAAAAGGAGGACCTGCCAAACCAACCCAAAAGAGGGAGTTAGCAGCCCGGCTGCGCCCCCTAAAAAAACAAATCAACAAAATTAATCTAGCCTCAGAGAAACGAGTGTAATAGAGTTGTTAAAATTAAATAAAACTCGTAACAGACCTCAAACACATGCATAGCCCATTCCAAACAATACAAAAATAAAAGTAGATCTAGTTCTCAATTCCAATAGTCTTCTTATTCATATCGATAATATTCATTATTTCTCTAGCATATCTTCTTGCCTTTCCATTTTTCCTACTCAAATCTTGCATATGGAATGATCCATACTTTGCCTTCACACTCTCTGTTAATACACAGTTCTGGACAAAGTGAGCTGCATCTCCATAAGAATTACATATTTTGCATAAGCAGTTCTTCTGGTGGTGGAATCTGTTTAAATAGGCAGGAAACCTACCATTATTGGTAATTATGTGGTTAATGTCCATATTAGGTATAGGTGTAGGTACAAGTAGGGGGGACACCAGATATTTACCAACAGGTGATCCACGTGTTGTCTTTTTCTACTAACTTCCCGAATAGCCTAGCTTGGAACAGAAGATGCTCGCTTTACGCTACACTGCGGGCCCCACTACTGCCAGCAGTGCATCAAGGGCACATCCGCATGTCTCGAGTGCTTCCTTTGTACATTTATATCTATGAAAAGTTACATTATGCATGGTAACTTTTCATAGATACCATGCATAATGTAACTTTTCGTAGATGTAAATGTACAAAAGAAGCACTGGAGACATGCGGACGTGCCCCTAATGCACTAAGAGCATTGCATGCCGTTTAGTGAAATAATGCGTATTCAAAGCCTGATATTGTTACTGCTGTTGTCACTAATCTCGCTTGCCTGATATCAGAACAAGCCCATAAAATTTATCGTGGCAAGGAGGCAAGATAGCGCCTGTCGTTGGGCAAGAGGTTTGGCACCATACAGGTGGCACATACAAGTGATTTTATTCAGTTCCGCCCCCAATTTTTAAGAAGTGTACCCCAGGGGCGGGTCTGAATGTCTTCTACCCTCCTTCCCTACCAACAACCTCTCGAGAGGACTTTCGGTTCGCCTCTTTTTTCGAGGTTCTCCATGCCGTACAGACACTCTACATTTACAAACATCCATCTCTTCTCCGAGATTCCAACCTAGCCCCTTCGGTGGTGCAGTCAGAGTCACTAATCACTATCTCGGTTTGGCGCAAACACTAATATTGGAAATCGAAAAATTTATACCGTCTTTAGAAAATAAAAATACTTATTAGTATAGACTTATATAAAATATCTTTTAGTATTTAAAATATAGTTTTCAAGTAAACTTGAAATTTATGTCCTTGCTGCAAGACTAACCGTGAACTACTTGAAGCTTTAACTATTTTTAGCACATTTACTATTGGCTAAGAATAACTTTTTACTACATTTTTAGCACTTTTATTTTTTAGAACTTTTTTTAGCACATCATAACCCTCTTTAGCAAATTTGTGATTTCTTTAACGAAATTTCTTGCTTTTCTTTAAATGCTCTCAATTGTAAATATCTGCAAGATACCCATTATTCACTTTAACTGTATCCCATCTTAAAATTAATCTGCTCGATCGATTTAACATAATACTTTAGACTTTTATAAGGGCTGATTATTCTCACCTCAACAATGTCTTCATCAATAACATTTGCTACGCCTAAAATAACATTTGATTAAGAAGAATTAATTATTCTTATCTTACAAAAAAATTTCTGGTATACACCCGCCTACGTTGCAGCTGCAGGTGAACGAGTGCACGAGAAGCCTAGTAACCGCGTGACGGATGTCTTGGAGCAGCCCAACCCCTTTGGGTCGCCTGCTTAAAATAATCAGATGAAGGGGTTATCGACACCTACGCCCCGTTATGGGCTGTTCCGCCCTTGCGCATACCTCGCGAGACTGTTGTTTAGATATTCTGATCATGCCCGCCGATCTTCTCAAGGACCTTAACAGGAAGGGATGAGTTAAGATGGTGAAAATCTTTGGATTGCCAAACACGAGTTGGTCCAAGTCATTGGAAGGATGTGTTTTCTGCTTCTAGCTGTAGCTGCTGTTTTTGTATCTATTCTTTCTTTACAAAAACTTGAAAGGGAGAAGAACTCGTAAAATGTAAATTTAATAAATTTGTTCTGCGACTGGGCTTGCTAACATATGGCTATATTTTTCAACTGGGGGAGGGAATATTTTCTCTTGCTGCCAAAAAATACGTGTACAGGTTGTTCAATAAAGAAAGCTACAGACCTTTGTGTCCTTAAATATTGATCCTAGACCAGTAAAGCTGAACTTATGAAAGCTTCTCGATAGTGATAAACCATGAGTGTCAACGGAAACAGGTAACTCAAGCGGTCGCTTGCATCTGACAAATACTGTATTTAATGAAGTATAGCGCTTTTTTACTGATTGTCAAAGTGCATAATCTTTCTTATGTAGTAAATCACAGATTGTTTACTCCATTTTCCCCCAATTCTTTGACATGATGTCGAGGGTTTCCTTCTATTTGGTAAATATGCTATATGAAATGGTTTTATTTGGTTAAGTTTCTCTGCTTATTTGTTTGTAACAAATACTGAAATTAATTTTTGACAATCCAGTAGATTTTTGGGATGAGAATATAATATTTTACAACATGTTTTTTCAAAATTCTTTATAGATTTAATTGACTTGGTTTTAAATGCTTTCCATATATCCTTGCTTAACGATCAAACTAATCATTGAAAAATGTTAAACATATCATCATCAAGGTCCAAAAATAACCTTTGGAATGAAGCTCAGATATCTAGTTTAATTTACCAAATTTTGGGGTCTTTTAATTTTTTTTTTCTCTTATTCACTACTGTGCTGCTGCTAACGATAGCAGATTTTTAAATCATAAGATTAATCCCTCGTTGTTAGTAGTCACATAATTTCAAGTAATGATGAGATAGAATTTTATTTGCGTTTTAATCAGAAATTTAAATGAACTGAATAAAATCTTATATCACCTGATACATCAGAATTTCTGACATGATTATGACGTCAGTTGCCTCATCGTGGTTAGGAGGAATAGTTTTTCGAAGGCGAAAAAGGATGACTTTTTCTTAATTTTTAGTCCAAAGGGATTTAGTCCCGAAGGACTATTACTTTCGTTTTGCGATTTTGCGTTGAATCACTCTGAATGCCCGTTTCACTTTTCAAATTGTTGCCACTAAATGTTATCGCTCTGCATTAAATTTTAAAAAATGAAAAATCTGCATAAATGTATGCATGTTTCTCGCATTGTGATAAAGACTAGAGCCATCGAATTTTGAATGACGTAATCCTACTGCGAATATGGGCATCTGGAAGACCTAATTTTGAATTTGAAATTTGCTTTATTATCGATTTTATGTTTTGTAACATTTCAACGAATTTCTGATTAACAAACTAAATGATTTCAAAGCGAGCAATGGCAACACTGTACGGAAAAAGAAAAACATTTTTATCTCCAGCGCACGAGACTTACGGAAATTCTAAAGATATGTTCATTTTAAAATGATTTTGCGATATTGATTTTGAACTGAATTTTATGGTTTGAGTACGTAGTACATGATATTTAATAAAAAAAGGTAGCACACGAAACGTTAAAAAAAAACGCGCCTTTGGACGTAATTTAAAATCTGAAATCTTTCAGATTTTTTTTTTTTGTTTGTTTGTTTCGGGTAATAAAAAATCTAAGAAAAGTGTTTCTTAAAAACTTCGTAAGATAAAATAACATAGAGAAAAACGTTTTTAAACTACACAGCTTACGTTAACTACGCAGGAAACAAAAATGTTTTTAGTTGTTACAATGTTTCCGGTTATACGCGACTGTACGCGATTGAAACCGAAATTATGAGATGCCCTTCTAAGGATTGGTTTATTTAATTATGCAGAGCATTTGAGGGTTATCTGCCTAAGGGGAAGGATGCCTTCGTGGAGGACTTTCTAAGGGATCTTGTATATCTTATATATCGTTATTTATATCTTGTATATCGTTACAGTTGGAGAAAACCATGAAAACGGACATGCAGCCAGACCGTTCGCCTTGATTTGAATCCCGGACTGAATTGCCAGCGTTCAGCGGTTTTACCGCTTGGCCGCTGGTGGACCCGCTTCTGGAAAGGATTTTATTGGGCTATTGGCAGAATTCTAAGAGAGAGAGAGTAAGGATAACATAGAATGAAATATATAATAATAGCATTGCCATAAATCTCTCTTTAATAATAGAAATTAATATTCCATCATTATTAAAAAATTCAGAATTTTATTTTTAATCTGACTTGATTAACAAAAAGGTTTAAAATAATTTTATAGCTTGTGGTAGTTAAAAAACTACTTTATGTTTATATTTTTGAAATTTTACATGTTTCACCATCAGAGAGACAGCAGCAGAAGTTCTTTTAATTTAAGTTAATATGAAATTTGGCGAATTTTCGAAAATTGCTCGATTTTTCTTCTTTTTTCACGGGTATCATTTTTAAATTTCAGCATTTAGAAATGTATCTGCTGTAAAGTTTTGAAACTTTCAGAGATTGTTTCTGCCCTCTTTAGAAATAAAAATGATAAAAATATATTAATTGGCCGATTTTTTAGTTTATTTTTTAAAATATCTGCAATCGTTTAAACTGAAGCGGAAAAGTACGAACGTTTTCCTTGAATTAAAGATTTAGGTCTAAACATGATGATGAATTTTCAAATTAAATTGCTGGTTTGAAGTGCAGTGATGACTGGATCTGAAGTACAGTGATGACTTTTTAATGACTTCTCAGAATTTTCAGCGGCATCTGATGAATATAAAGAATAATCATGGCCTTCAGAGTTTTTCTGAAAGTAAGGCCAATTCATGTCAACCATAAATTCAGAAAGTGAATTTCTTCTAAGATAACTGAATTCAAAAAACTTAATACATTTAATTGCTCTAGGTTTCTGGGATTCATTAACGATCGATTCATGATACATGTCAGGAGCGTCTGTGTATTATTTAGTTTACATCAACTGGAAGGTCTTAAAACTGGCTATTGATTTATTATCATAATGGCAAAGTAAATGCACCTAAAGTTACTATTAATGTATGCCAAAGCATTTTCATAGCTATTCAGCTTCTAAGAATGAAATAAAACTTGAGAAAATATTTAGTTCTCTGTAGGCATATATATTATCAATGTATCTTGTTCAGGTGTTTTAGTTCACATTTCCTGCAAGTGTTAAAAAAAAACTATGAAAAACGTGCATATTAAATAAATAAATAAATAAATAAAATCTGAAAGCTTTCAGATTTCATATGACGAACAAAGGGGCCTTTTTTTAACGTTGTGTGTGTTACCTTTATTTATGTTCTTCGCACTTAAACCATAAAATTCAATTCAATAGTAATACCACAAAATAATTTAAAAAGAGCATATATTTATAATTTTCGATGCACAGTCTCGCGCGCTCGAGATAGTGGTGATGTGATAAGAAGCGCACTTTGTGCCCCCACGCCTATGCCGAAAAATACGGCAACCCTAGAGAGAAGTGCAGAGAGACGAAGACCGGTTGTTCGAGGTATAGTTCGACCGTCTCAAACGCAACCCTGGCTGGCATTCTGCCAAAACACATAGACTCGTCTAAAAGGGATGTTATTAATTGCTGTGACGTGAAAGGTCACGTGAAAGTCTTCTCTTCTCCGGAAAGAGAAGAAATAGCAAATTCAACAGATTCTAAATTTGGGCTTCCAGATGCTCATATTCGAGTGGAGGACTACGTCATGCAAAATTTGATGTCTCTAGGCACCGTTGTTTTTTCACAATGCGAGAAACATAGATACATTCATACAGATTCTTCATTGTTTAATGGCTTTAAATATAATGTAAAATAATATTATTAGATTTTTTTAAATATAATGATATTATTTATATTATTATAAATATAATAAGTGTATAGTTCTATAAATATAATATTCTTTTACTATAATGCTCTAATATCCGGTGGCAACGATTTGAAAAGTGAAACGCCGTTTTATAGTGAACCAACGCAAAATGCCAAAACGAAAGTAATAGTTCTTCTGAGCTAACGTTCCTTTGGGCTAAAAAATTGATAAATATGAAAAAAATTACATACGACTGAGCAATAAAATATTGTAATTTTTATTGGAAAAAGTAAAAAATTTGGATATATGTTTTCTATTGATATAGAGGAAGGAGACAAGGAAATTTGTAGAGGTTGGCTTTTGAATCATAACGAATTCTTTCCTCTCCCATATATTATATATTATTTTGTATATTCCCTCGCATTCATGTATGTTCCTCTCTCTCTTTAATCCACCAGCGGGACAGCGGTAAAATCGCTGAATACTAATAGCTTGCTTGGAGTTCAAATCCCGGCGAAAAAGCTGGCTCTGTGTTTGCCTGGGTTTGGTTTGGTTTATTTGAAAATGGCAAAGAACGCAATGGCTATCTGTCTAAGAGGAGGAATGCCTTCATGGAGGAGTTTCTAAAGGATATTGGCTCATATTCACGTTACACATGGGAACACTACGAAAAAGCCCATGCAGCCAGACCGTCTCCTGGAATCGAACACAAATCAGCTACTAAAGTATGCTGGCTGTATGAGAATTTTCGCGATTTTCCTGGTATAAATACTAGCGATATTCTCTTGAAATTTCACTCATTAAACAGTCTTCCTTTTAAGTAAGTAACTTTCACTTGCTTTTTCACATTCAGATAACCTAATCTAAAATGTTATCGTTTTCTCATTAAAATGTTATTATTTTTATTATTAAAAAATAGCCATTACCAATTCAGCCGCAAGAAATACTATATTTATTGCAAGTTTCGCGTGTAAACGATCCAATGAAAAGTTCACAACTATGTCTTTATTAATTTATAAGGAATTATCGCATTTTTCCGCACGCATTCTCATGACGTAAGTGATCAGCGTAACCGTCTACCAAATGAAAGATCTAGGGTTCGAACCTCAGTAAATGCAAAAATTATGTCTATGTTTCCTGGCTCCTAAAAGCTAACAATTACTATAAATTAAACGCTTTCTTCATTAAACAATAGGAATTAGTTTATGGTAGAATAATGTCATAGCAAATTGGAAGCGAAACACGCCAACTTAAAATTTAAAATTAAGTAAAAAAAAAATTCTGAAAGGTTTCAGGTTTTAATGATTGCCCAAACGAGTTTATAAGATTTTCTACGCTCTCGCTCAGCGCGCACTGTACCAGTCTGGTATTGCACTCCTGCCTGGTAAACTAAAAAAAAAAAAAAAAAAAAAAAAAA
>KK121334.1:33797-75381 GCA_000611955.2 Stegodyphus mimosarum
GTAAATAAATAAAGTATTTAATCATTAAAATTGAATGAAAGATAAAGAGATAAATAAAAATTTAAAAAATTAAATTAAAGACTAACAGTCGAATTATAAAACACATTTGCGAAAACAAATCTCAAATATGTTAACAAAAACAATGTGCGCGTGCTTATATCTTATGCTTAAATGTTCCTCTAAAGCTACTTCATTAAGGATTAATTTTTAAGTGTCTAATAGTACCTTCACTACAATTAACTTCAACCAGCACATATAAAAATTAAAAAAAAACTTTATTTGATATTTCCTGGTGACTTAAAACGAGATTTGACGAAATCAAAGATTTGATTATTTATCCATAATAATCTTTAAGGCAACCATCCTTCGTAATAATTCGTTCAACCGTCCATCGTAAAAATCAAATCCTGTAAAATAAGACACCTAGTTTTGCTCTCAGTTAATGACTAAAGATAACACCAGCTAAGCTCGGCAACGAGAATCATCTTGGTTTGGTTTACTTCGATATGGCAGAGTACACAAAGGCGATCTGCTGAAGGACAGGATGCCTTCGTGGAGGACTTTCGGAGGGAAATTGGCTCGTATTCAGCTAATACATGAGAATAACCACGAAAACCAATTATATAGCCAATTTCTCTGGGTTTGCACTTTGGTTGCACTATCAGTATTCAGCAGTCTTAACCACTCGACCCCTGGTGAGACTGAAACGACAATTAACACGGCCTTCGACAAGAATGAAAACTAAACTAATATTACTGAAGTATCACTGAAATTTATATGTGTGTTAAAGGTAATGTGTAACTATCAGCTATACGAATAACAAAGGCAGCTTTTCGCTCGACAGAGCACGAGTTGCAATGAACCTTCTCTTGCTTTCAAAGTCTCTTACTTTGAGTAAATATATATGTTGTGGAAATATAGTGTTCAAGTTAAAGTACAAATATAAAGAAAATTTAAACTTGTTGCTATAAATGTATGAGAGCACACTGCATTAAGTTTATTTACACATAAATTGACACCAGATCCCAAGTTATCTTTCAAATACATTCATATTATATAAATTTATTAAGAATATTTATATTGCATATTATTCTAAATAAAAGTCACTGGACATTTGATGCCTCTATTTTAACTGAAAAATAGATAATCAGAGTTAAGATATGATTCAATTTCGCTTGGTGAATCTGAAACAAAAATAGATAGAGTATTTACTTTATTCCAGTTTAATAACAAGAAACTGCAACTGTTGAAAACTCTATCGAGTAATTTGCAGTTTTCTACTCTAAATTCAAGAATTAAGGAAAATCCCCATTGCAGGTCGAAGTGTCGTTTAAAAACAAAATCTGCCAGTATGAAATTTAATAATTATTATGAAATCAGTAGAAAAAAATTAATATTTGTCTAAAGGTATAATAACGATTCTATTCTTCAAGTATTGAGGTATCGCATCATACCTTTGCATTCATGTTAGTTAATATTTGCTGCATGTAACCACAGGAATTTTCTTTTACAAACTTTTAAAATTTCGGTTAATGAAATACTGTAGAAATGTGATATTTTAGAAATATGTACTCATTTTTATTACTTTTTTCTTAAAGTTCAAGTTCATTGAGACTTAACTAGCTGGTTTAATGAAAGAAATCGGCCTCCTAGAGCGAAACTCTTGCATTTTTAAGAAACAGGAAGCAAAGAAAGATTGTTGTTATTTTTTGTATCTTTTGCGCGGGAAGCAGCGTCCTCGCTAAGCAAAATAACATTGAAAAGTTTTTTTTCATTCTTGAAGTTTCCGAGTTCGTCATTTTCCAAAAATCCTCCATTCGGCGCGAATTAAAATTCCAAACTGATATATTCCGAAAATGAAACTTTTTAAAAAAATCCAAAGGCTTAAAAATTTTCAGTAAAAACTGAGCTACTAATACATTCGTGTTCTTTCAGTCACTGTATAAATTTATTTATGCCTTAGATCCACTTAAACTTCCATTTAGGAAAAAGGCTCTTAAATAATATGTATTACTTTTGCTTAGTTCTCGCCTGACAAGTTGAAGATCATCCACTCAATAAATGGCACAAGACTCTCTCAGTTCTTTCACTTGTTGTAATCTACCATTCGAAAAAAATCTGCTTATAAATTGCATAGTTAGAATTCTAGCAAATAAAAAGGTTGAACTTCTGGCAGTTTTTTATCTTGAAAGGGCAACGTTTTGAAGACTGCAGATATAAAAGACTTGTATTTTAAAATCTAATTTAAAGCATAAAAATGGAAAATAACCTTAATTTTTATAGCACTAAATATAATATCGTTATATATTAACACAGGATTATCACGCTACCTGGAAAACCGGAAAAAGTCAGAGAATTCGGAAATTGTCTAAAAAAAGTCAGGGAATTTAAATATTTTAGTCAAAATCTGAAAAAGTCATGGAATTTCATACGGCGACCCTCCAAAAGAGCGATTTTTACGCCAACTTTGGAAACAATCACTTGGCGAATTATGTATCGCGTTAACATCATTCTGGCTCCTGGCGTAGAGCCAATTTTCGTAGCTCTAATCAGATTGTCTTTTAGAAAGGCAGAGTAAGTTAGGTTTCCAGTAACGTCGAGAAAAGAGAGATTCACATGCGCATGTGCAGTGCATGTTGAATGAAAGAAAATACCTTCCCATTGTCGTATAAAACAAAATCGGTTTAATAATAGTATACGGTACACACGGTATTTGACAACATTATGATGTGCACTAAACAGGTCATTTTCGTGTTGGCAACAATTTACAAAATCTTGCCGTTATAGTGGAATTTTACCACAAAATCTTTTAAGCCTTTTTTCTCCTGTTATTAGTCATTTTGCAGTAAAATAAAAAAAGTAATCAGTCATCTAGGCTAACTATTTAATATAATTAATTATATTTGCCAAAATATCGTTGATAATTGTAATTCAGTTTTCAATCTTTAAGTAAACAACTCTATTTTAATGTGATTCGTATCATTTAATGTGGCTTCTTCCTGCTAAGTTTATTTATTATTAGTTAATAATTAATTCTTTCAGATTTTAGGTAATGTTCGCTGTCATAGTTCTGAAACTAACTCTAGCAGTATGACGACATATCATCAAATTTAATTCACATATTTTTTGCTTATGTATGCTGCTAAATAAATGTAAAATACCTGAATTTACTTGAATTTGCTCCTATTACAGTTATAATAGCAATGCTTTGGGGATTATATATAAATAATTCATATGTAATTGGAAAATTTTTGTGTTTTCAAGTGGTACCATAATTAATTTACCTCTCAGCACAGCCAACGCGTACTACGCGGCTAGACGAGAATTTTCTTAACACGCACCTGGAATACGTGGCAAAGTCAGGGAATTTCATTCTCCTGTTTGAGTGTCAACCCTGTATAACAGTTCTCCTAGATTCCCTTTTGTATTTTAATTTTAAATGTTGTATAGAAGTTTCATAATCTGCCTTCACGTACTATGCAAGAAAATGCTAGCCGGTCTTCCCAGAAAAGCATACTTATCAAAGCAGAGGGCATAAATTTGCGGGATTCGAACCTCGGACCGAACTACCAGTACTCAGCGACTTTACCGCTCGGCCACTGGTGGGCTCCTAAGAAAATGGGAAGTCTAAATTTTCTTTTCCTTCATTTGTAGGTCTTTTCGACCAATTGCCATTGATGTCGATTTTCAGAGGGATATCTGAGACTAATCCTCTTTTAATACACAAAAAATAGCTTTCAATTGTCAGTAACAGAAAGAACTGCATATGACAATCTCCATGGCATGGATAAGGCAAAAAGCCATGTAAACGGGATCTCATAGTATATGAAAGGTCACCAAGCTACCACTCTGAGGGATATGTTCTTCGCTGTTGTAGAGGAAAAAAATGCAAGTTATTTCTTGTTCAGACCGTCGTCCGTAACAAAAGATGAATTCTCTATATAACAATACTTGTCGTTCTTGTCAATGGTTTTATGCAGGAGAGGTGCTCAAGAAAAGTCTCGATGAAAACATCCATCCGAAGAAAGTCACATTCAGAGGTGAAGCTGTTAAACCATTGTATTGAAATCTGCTACGAAAGACACTTGCTGAATTACTTCAGCAGAAGCCGTCGTTCATTAATCATGATAAATTTTTAATCCAAGACAATGCGAGATGTCCCGTAGATTTTGAGATTTACACAGTGATAAAACAGCTTGACGCTTCATTCATCTTACCCTCTTGATATTTAACCAAAGGTAGACTTGCGCCATTTTCTGGTACGGTTTTGGCTTTATAAGAAACTTACTCTTCGATTCTCGAACAATTGTCATCTTTTCCGAATATAACGCAATCACTTGTGCAACACAAGTTTATTTATTGCAGGACTGTCGAAACAGAATACCAGGGCCATTTTGAGACCGTCAAACCAACGAATTTTTCGTTCCTTGTATTGTTATATTGCTAAAACGTTAACAAATACAGTGGCTTATGGAAATTATAGGTTCTTAATCGCTTATTTTTGTTAAAATAACTGCATTGCACTTTGCTCATACAAATAACAGAGAACCTTTTCTCTGAGGAAGTTCCTCCACAAAGATATGTTTTGCTATCCAGATATCTTTTCATATGTTTTGATGCTGTTATGTGCGACTTTACAGAAGATGGAAAACCTTGCACCTAAAAATTTGACTAAATATTTTTCTGTTTCCGATCAAGAATTTATTTTTCTTCGTAAAATTGTAAAATTGTACTGTATTTATGATTATTTAATGGCTGTTTTTTATTTCTGATAGAAAAAACAGAAATAAAAAAATACTTCCTTAACTTCAAGTAAAGCATTTTAATTTGTTGATAAACAATTATGAGGTTAATGCTTTAAAAATTCCGGAACATCACACTTTCTATTATGAATTTCATTTTAATTTTTAAAGTTCTTTACTTTTGAGTGACTTTCTGTTCATTTTTAGATTACACAGAGAATTTAACGTATAAACGAATAACGTATAACGAATTTAACGCATTGTGTTAACGTATAAATTAGGTCCATCCGTTCTTGATTCCCTTTGATGGTTTATCGAAACCATCTTCAGAAATCTTACGTTTCTAAAACGTAACGTAACATCGCACTTTCTTGCCAGTACCATGCGTAAAACGTTCGAAGTCTATATATTGTGAATATAAACCTTCTAATATATAAAAGAAAATACTTGTAGAGATATTCTTCTAAAGGCAAATATGAATTTTGTGCTGCTTCATTTTTGACATTATTATTTCTGTTATATTTTTAATCAGCCAATTCTTTCATATTAAGAACTCCTGAGTTTTTTTTCTTCTAATAACTGTCTGTAAGAAGACTGGATTAAATTATCATCTAGATTACGGCAGTGCACTCAAACGTTATCTGCCTAAGGGAAGAGATGGAGTTCGTAAAGAACGTTTTAAGAAAAACTGCCTTGTATTCATATTGTACCAAAAGGGAAAAACCACGAAAGCTCTCATGCAATCAGCCAATTTTCCTGAATTTGAACTCGGCTTGAATTACTAGAGTTCAGAGATTTTATCTTTGAGAATTTTCTAAATGAATTATTTCTTTATTTTCTATATGAATTAATTCTTTTGCCTTGCTTTTCCGAATTTAAATAACTACAAATTGATCCTGAAGTCCTCATGCGACCTTTAATTTTGCACCCGTTGATCGTAGACATATACTGATTGCTTACAAAAAAATTTCCTCGGTATATGAACTCCTAGCGGCATATCCGCTCAACCAGTCTAAATGAAATTTCAGGTATCGTTATTTGAAAGTTGGTATGCGCTCGAAATTGTAATCGTTTGAAACGACAGAGTTCTCACGCATACGTTTACAGTGAAAACATTTCGAAAGGCAACACACACTTTGTTCCTGCGCAAACAGATCAGCGAATTGAATAACCATACATGGCGTTGGAACGATAAACGCATGATGAAAATTGCCGGCGTAAAATATTTGTAAAATGAACATTGTAAAGGATCCATGACAACACAAGAGAAGAGACGGAAAATTTATTGAAATTAGGACCTTTCAACATGTGCAATGTTTCAAGATAGAGCCAACTCTCGTAATTTTGCAGATTTGCCACCGCCTCATTCTGATGGATTTCTGGTTCTTGTGTTATCTGTATACATCAAAGTGTATGCATCAACTACACGAGATTTGTCAGAACTGAAAGGTGCCTTAAAACGTGAAGTTGTACAGATTCCTCCTGCGATGTTACGTTTGTCGTTGTTGTCATCCCGCAGTCTCCTGCATGCAATGCGTTATCATCTGCGAAGGTGAGCATGTTGCAAGCTTGTATTTCTAACAAAAGTCCCCCCTTGGGTTATCATTGGTCCTTTACAATGCTCTTCTTTGTAAACGTTTTACGCCAGCAATTTGCGTCATACGTGTATCGTTCCAACACCATTGATGGTTTTACAGTGCGTTGCTCAGTTAGCGCAGACAAAAAATGGTCGTTGCCATTTGAAAATTTCAAAATTTTCCACTATAAACTTAGCCATTAGAACTCTATTGTTTTAAAGCATAACAGCCTCGAGCGCTTATCTTCAAATCATAATATCTGAAATTTCATTTCGACTGGTTGAACGAATAGATTGCTAGGGGTCATATACCGGAGAAGATTTTTAGCCCAAAGGAAGTTAGCCTAGAAGGGCTATTAATTTCGTTTGGGCATTTTGCGTCGATTCACTTTTTGCGTTGATTCGCTTTTCAAACTGTTGCCATCAAATATTACAGCCGTGTATTATATTTAAAGAAATTAAATAATGAATAATCTACATAAATGTATGTAGCTTTCTCGCATTGTGATAAAGCAACGGTACCTAGAGCCAGCAAATTTTAAATAACGTAATCTTCCACTGAATATGGGCATCTGGAAGCCCTAATTTGGAATTTGCTTTATTATCGATTTCATATTTTGTGACACTTTAACGAATTACAAACTCAACGATTTCAAAGCAAGCAGTAGCAACACAGGAAAAAAAAAAAATTCCAGTGCGCGAGACTGTGTATCGGAAACTCTAAAGATAGGCTCATTTAAAAATTATTTTCCGATATTGTTGTTGAACTGAATTTTATGGTTTATGTGAAAAGAACACGATATTTAATAAATAAAGGTAACACACAAAACGTTAAAAAAGTCCCTTTGGGTCTAATGTAAAATCTGAAAGCTTTCATTTGTTTTTCTTCAATTTAACTTCGTTTAATCACATTGCATTAACAGCGATATACCTAAAAGAAAAAAACTATTTTTTTTATCCTTTTCTGTTATGGACAATTCTGCCTTGAAGATTTGGACGTAGATTAATACCATCCACAGTAGCTGAAGTTTAGAAGAACTAATTAATAGGAAGGGCCTTCTTGAAATTTTTATATTATTATCTTCGCATCATCAGTAACACAAGTAGTAACAAATTAATCATTGGTGGTATATGATAGCAAGAAGATATTGTATAGTTGAGATTTAAACTTGGAGTTAAGGATTGTTAGTTCCTCTCGCTGTCAAAACATACACGCATAACTTCTGACCTTCCAGATATGCTTAATAGTTCACTAACAGCCTGCAACTGATCGAAAGCTTCTTCAGTAGCATAATAAATACTCTATGAATGCATATTTTTCTGTTAAATGCATTGTGTATTGTATATAAAGGGTTAAATTAACTGTAGAAAAATTATATTGTTAAGAAAGTTATAAGGAAGGAGTAATACATTTGCATTACTGTGCTCTGTTTCGTTTGTACATAGAAGAAGTACCCGCGTTCATCGTACTATCAATCTATAATCTAGTGCTATCAGGCTATAGTATTATCAATCATTCCATGTGTTACTAGTACTAGACATTAAAAATGAGAAATTTATATAATGGTTTTATGTATTAACTGCGAAATTTTAGAAATACATTTAAAAAATAAATTATGATTGTTAACTTTCAGTTTTGAAACGTATCGAGAAGCACCTGTCGAGCACATTTAAAACTATAAAAAGGGCGCTCTGTTGTTCAGTATTTATTATTATTATTATTTACGTGTTACCCCGTAAGGCACTACACGGAAGGGAGGGAGGCCTTCGGGACTTTCTAAGGGAAATTGGCTCGTATTAACACAAAACACATGGGGGAAAACCACGGAAACACCCATAAGGGTTCCGTGGTAATTCCCAGCTGTTTCGCGGGATTTGAAGCTCGGGCCGAACTACCAGTGTTCAGGGATTTTACCGCTCGGTACTGGTGTGCTGTTCTTCGGTATTTGGGAACAAAAATAGAGTGACGTGAATGATATAGTGGTCTCTCCCCATGTGTAACGTGAACACGAGACAGTTTTCGTAAAAGTCCTTCCACAAAGGTATTCCTTTACTTAGACAGATAGTCCTTGTATGTTTTGCATATTGAATAAACAAACAGAAGCAGTATCTCTTTCTTTACGAAAAATGAGAGAAAATATTCTTCTTGTCAAATCTAAAAATTCAGCTTTAGCGAATATATCAACAGAATACCAGAGGCGTGGAAAAGAAAGGTTAATGAATCAAACTGTCAAAAATCATTTGTCAAAAGAACTAATTTTATCAGTAAAATACTTTTTCATAGTAGAAATGAAATAAATGAAAGATATTTTAATTTCGCAACTAAAACGGATATTTCAAGAAATGAAGAAGATACTAATTTCTGATTTCCAGTTTCTAACTTTAAAAAAAAAAAAAAGTGTAATTGGATTTAAATATTTTAAAATTGAGTAGCTTAGTATTTAAGATCCTGAATGATAAAAATGCTTCAGATATTCCATCAGAAATATTTAGTTTTAAAAACCATACTATTCCAGTAATTCTGGTACCCAAAAGAAAATCATGTCTTCTGAAGATAATTCAGGAATGCAGTCTAGTTCAATCATATCTAAATTCGGAAATTGCGTTCAGAATATTTTTAACTTTGTCAATTATTAATGTTAGGGTGAAAAAAAAAACTTCAGAAAACTCGAAATTATGTATAAAAAAAATGCGCAAAATCTTCTCTCGGCCGAAAGAAAGTTTCAAATATCACTGTGAAGAATATAAAGTAAATAATGAAATGGGTTTTGAAAATAATTATTGTCTATCTTGTTTCATTAAAAGCAAGAAATATTGAATAAAAAAGGAGCCTGATTAATGATGTAATATTTTTTATATTGATTGTAGTGCTACTTATATGATTTAAATGTTATTTGCGATTTATGGAAAAAGTAATTTTTTATTTTTTCATTTAAAATTTCTAAGTTATTACATGCATTAATTTTCTGAATATATAAAGTTATTATTAAAATTATTATTATGAAAGTTATGTTATGATTTTGTATAATTACCTTTACTGAATACTGACGTGGGCAGATACAGTTAATTGACTACATACGGGGTGTCTCAAAATGTCGTTTCCAAACTTAACATGCTGGTCTGACATATCATGACAAACAAGATTTGCATAGGAACTTGTATACGAAAATGCAAACGATGACCGCTACAGGGCAAAGTTCGCAGGCGTAGAGGGGGAGGAAAAAAGTAAGTCCAAAGAGGTGTTAAATGATTTTTATTAAAGAACATGGTTAAATCCCATGAAATGTTCAAACTTCCTTCCATTCGCCACAATGCATATTTTACAACGTCGATAAATGGATTTACGGGCCCGTTCAAAATTGGTAAAATTGGTAGAATTGGTAGGTGTGTTACGGATACGTGCAGACGCTTCCACGATAGTGGCCACGAGATCCATGCCCGATGTAACGGTCGTCTCGTATACCATGGACTTCATGTATCCCCACAGGTAGAAATCCAAGTGAGTCAGGTTGGAGGATTGCGGTGACCATGCGACTGGTCCGTGACACCATACAACTAATATATATGAGCCTATTCTGAGTTAGTAAACCGATTCATCCTTCTCCTGAAACATCCTCACCTGAAAAGGTCCCGCTTCCCATTCTCCCATAAGCGTGAGAACATTGTTCTCTAGTTGTTGCCGTTCACATTTTCGGACACAAGTTTCTATGTAAATCTTGTTCGTTACAGTATGATAGACCAGCATGTTAAGTTTTTCAATGTTCTTTTGAGACACCCTCTATAGGGTCGCACGTGTACTTCTTTGCTTCAGGTGAAAAAATATCTAAGCACGGCTCTGTGCACGGTCATCAATTTTTTATGTATTTGCTGGTTACACAACGTCTACGAAACTGATCAAACTATTGCAAATCTTCACAAATGTTTCAAATATATTTTTTTGAATAATTCCAGTACAAGAGGGGCCGGAATTTCAACTCACACTGTAAGAGTCAAATGCTTTTGTTTTCATAATTTAATAAGCTTCTAGGGAAAGTGGTGGATTTATGATGGACGGGTAATACCTACCTCATACAAACTTCTCGCAGCCCTTCATCTAAAAATATAGCGTATTTTCCCAATTTTCTAAAAGTTAATTAAGGATTTGGGGGGCACGCGATTGCGACTTATGCAACCCATAAATATGTGTCTGAGGGAAAGGGTAAAACATTCTTTTCAAAGAAACCCAAAAAAACTTGTAAAGTAAAAACATTTCACTCCAAGTCTGAACAATTTTACGTCAGGCTGTCAGTCACTTCAACACCTTGCAAGTGGTTGCTGTATACTTTATGGCAAGATGTCAAGTCCAGCTCCCTATTCTCCTCATCTGTAACTGTAACTGCAGGAAAAAAATGTGAAATCTTGTTACTGTCGAACTGTCACATAATACAGTTTTGATACCACTTCTAACTTCTTTACCTTCCCAACACGTGATCTGATGGACATCCAGCAAAAATTAAATAATAATAAAAAAATAAGGATTTAGGAAGTGTTTTCGGGGTGAACCTAGACCTCTAGAATTTTCGAAAAGTTCTTATTTAAGAGGAAGAAAAAAACACTTCCAAACCAATAAAGCTTTCGAAGAAATGCAGTTTATAACTTTTCCGCTATTGCGCAACAGCTGATTAGGGAGTTCACAGGGAATACATAGTATCGACCTGTTTCCTCAGGGGGAAAAAATGAAAAAGAAAGAGAGAGAGAGAAACTTTTCAGACAAAAGAAAGAAGGTTCGAGAAAAAAAATTGTTAAAAGGCTGATTGATATACTACTCTATTTACGGTTTGGACATCTCGTAAAAAATATTCTCCTCGAAGGTTTCAGGCGATATAATTCGCCTACAAGAAAGTGAATCTTAGAACAAAAGATAAATATATGTTAGCATTTACTTATATTCATTAAAGAGAAAACTTAGCTAGTGCGCAACTAAATATATCTCTTGAGTAATTAATTGATCATAGACCCTACCTATAGCTTAAGAAACGAATCAAATAAGGTAAAATTTCACACTATGTTAATGAAGTGGCACTTTCAGAGGACTGTAAGAAATTTAAATTTACGTATGCATCATTTTCGAAAAAGTTCAGTTTAGTAAGTTTTTTGTTAGCCAAATGAAGAAATTTTACGAAGAAAGAAAGGCACGACACCTGTGGATATGCTTATGGATTATGGTGAAATGTGATGGACCCCCAAAGCTTAACGATTAGCAATGTAGATATTATCCAGCCGTACTAATTATTTAGATTACTACAGTCAACAGGGCCCGCCTGCCGATCCTTGCAATGCGTTCTATTTGGTGCGTTCCACACCGCGGACTGTGTCCTTGCAGGTGAGGTGTTAGATCTGTCTGCCGTTTGACTAGGTATTTGTTATATCTGGAAATAAACACTTTTTAGTCCAAAGTGGCAATTTGCTCAACAGGACTATTAATTTCGTTTTGGCATTTTGCGTTGATTCACTACAAACGTTGTTTCACTTTTCAAAATTGTTGCCATCAAATATTATCCCCTGTATTATAATTAAGTAATGAAGAATCTGCAGAAATGTATGTATGTTTCTTGCATTGTGAGAAAACGAGGGTACCTAGAGCCATCAAATATTGAAAAACGTAATCCTCCTGCGAATATGGGCATCTGGAAGCCCAAATTTGAAATTTGGAATTTGTTTTATTATCGATTTCATATTTTGTAAAACTTTTAACTAATTTTTGATTAACGAACTCGAGGATTTCAAAGCGAGCAATGGCAACGTTGTACAGAAAAAAAAATTATTTCCAGCGCGTGAGACTGTGTATCGGAAATTCTAAAGATATGCTCATTTAAAAGTTATTTTGCAATATTGCATTTGAACTGAATTTTACAGTTTAAGTGCGAAGAACATGATATTTAATAAATAAAGGTAACACACAAAATGTTAAAAAAAAGCCCCTTTGGACGTAATTTTAACGTTTTTTGTGTTACCTTTACTATATTTATTTTACATTGATGCTCTTATAATTGGTGCCTCTCGCACTTACATGCTATGCAGAACAACTCCAATTCTGTTTGCATTTTGACTCTATTGCGATAAGGTTCAATGTTTGAGGTTACATTCCACAATTTTGCTTAGGTTTCTGTACACATGTGTTCTTGTGATAGAATTTATAATTCGATAAGTCAGGAGGTTCTCATTAGGATCCCATTGTTAAGAGTTTATATTGCTCGATTGTTTTATTTGCATGTAGTTAATATACATGCTCTTATAATAAATGCTGTGGCAGTCATTGTGTGTATATACGACTCATGTAGATTGTTTATATCTGTACTGATCAAGGTGGCACTTTTAGAGGAAATTCAGAAATTTAAATTTGCGTATGTAAAGAACTTAAAAAAAAAAAAAAGCTTTCAGATTTTTTTATTACGCCCAAAGGGGCTTTTTTCTAACATTTTGTGTGTTACCTTTATTTATTAAATGTCATGCACATCGCATTTAAACCATAAAATTCAACAGCAGTATCACAAAAAAGAAACCTCGTGCATAAAATATCTGTGCTTGAAGCACGCGATGTTAATGTGAATGGAACGCTTTGAAATCGTTGAGTTTGTTAATCAAAAATTCATTAAAGTTTTACAAAATATGAAATAGATAATAAAACAAATTCTAAATTTGGGCTTCCAGGTGCCCATATTCGAGTGGAGGACTACGTTATTCACAATTTGATGCCTCTAGATACCGTTGTTTTTTCACAATGCGAGAAACATACATACATTGATGCAGATTCTTCATCATTTAATCTCTTTAAATATAATACAGTGCTCTAATATTTCGTGGCAACAATTTGAAAAGTGATGCAGACTTTTATAGTGAGCCAACGCAAAATGCCAAAACGAAATTAATAGCCTTTCTGAGCTAACGCTGCTTTTGGACTAAAAAAAATGTAGATTGTATAGAAGTTCCATATCTTTGCTTGCAAAATTCGATGAGCTATTCGAAGATGAATTTGTAGGAGCAATTTTTGATTGTCTGTTGTAGATTTAATTGAAATATTTGAATAACAAATTTATGTAGCAGCTTTTAAACGAAACATATGTCTAATAGTATTGAATTCAGGCTAAAACATCAGTCATTAATTTTCTAGCTGCTTATTTCATTTTTGGACAAAAATATTTATTAAATGCCATGCGTGAATTTGCACCTAAATCAAATATATATTTAATTAAATAAAGAAAAATCCTTATTTATTTATTTTAATTCGTACTTTTGGGGACACTATGTGAAAGGGGACAATTTTTTTTAAAAAAAAGCTTTCTCCGTCAACAAATTTGACAATTTTCATGAAATTAGTGTATAAAATTAGCAAACAATAATATTGTGTTTGATGTAGGTTTTAGTCAACACTGTGCCGAATTCGAGGGTACAAGTCCCTCTTCATCAGCAGCAAAGAAATTTGCTTCTGATGTCAGTCTCATTCCTTTAATTAGAGGCTTCGTCTAGTTGGTGCAATGACAGAGATGTGTGAATGGTAAAAGCCGATTATAGGTACGTTTCCATCCTCGTCCATCTACTTCCAGCATATGATTCACTCCTTTCCCCCACTGCAGAAATGGGGGGAAGCACATTTATTTGCTTCTTATGAAGAGGAACCTGTTTGCCCTCGAAATCGGTAGAGTCTTGACTAAAATCTACGTCAAACGCAAAGTTGTTGCTTAGCTAATTTTGTTTTACTTTGGCGTACTTCTCTTCTGTCTTAATTAGAAGCATATTTTTAGCATCAGTATTTAAGGAAATATAAACCCGTAGCGATATTTAAAAATACTTCGCGTACATTATTCGGTTTGGACATAAATCAAGCGCATTTTCATTTGTAGGTTCATGCCGCCTTCGTGGCAGAAAAGCTTTGCGTAACCTTCATTTATTAATGCTCTGCATGACTGCAAAAATTTAGCAGCTTATTCTTTCGACAAACGTGTTCAAGTATGGTGGGATCTTTGAACGAAACACGTGATACTGACACTGTCCTTTCTTGATAAATTGCTACCACGAGGACCTGTCGGAATGCCTTAGGGTTCTAAAAGAAAGCAATTTCGAACGTGAAAGAGGAATGATCTTTAGCGCCAGGAGGTTATCAGCATATGCATAACGTGCGTAATTGATTAACGGCGATTTACGACAAGCTAAAGAAGAAAATCGTGACTCAAGGCAAGAAGAACAAAACGCTCTTCGCAATCTAGTAAGATAAAATGAAGGATGGCTAAATCGATGAAATTAGTTTTACTTACCATCGTTATTTTTGCTGTTGTTTAAAAGGACGTTCGTGGACAGGTTCGCTTCAATAAAAGCTATTCAAATTACAGATGCTATGATGTCTGTTTAATTTGAGTACCTTTTATTGAAGTGTTGACAAGTTGTACTTATATTCGCTTGCTATTATCTCGTCGCTATACTTTCTTGTCCTTTTTATTAGTTAATGTGTTATTAGTGTTAATTAATGTGTTTATTAGTTAATGCGTTAGCATGCAGTGTTTACACAAAAAATGTGATAGCGCTTTCTAATGAAAAAATGAAATTGTGTTCGCACTATTAGAACCGAATTATTTCCCTTTATCAATGTAATCTAATTGAATGCAAATAGCTATTTAAATTTAGTAAATGATTTTTTTTATTTTAATTAATTTTAACACTGCATATCTTAATGAAAATACAGAAAAGCGATATCACGTCTTCAGAAAGTTTTTAAACTATTTAGATTTTTGGGTTATTAAACTATATAAGGACTCTCAAAATTTTCGGAGCAGAAAGAAAAAAAAATGAATCTACTGAGCCCGAAACTCGAACCGCAGATTATCCATCTGCTGGATGGAAGTGTGAATTATTTACGTTACAAGAGCTATTACGATAGAATGCAACAATTCGTATACCATGCGTTCACTGGACAATCATGGCGCGGCGTATCTAACACAGATCTACAATAAACCTAAATGTCGCATCTAAATTTCTGTATGTGTGGTTTAGCGGCATTTCTATCTAAATCAGTATTCATTCTAGTTTAAAAGGGAATTTATTATAATTTATCTAATCTAGAATCTATATAACATTTGATAGAGTTCCTCACTTTTATCCTGCTAAATGAAGTGTTGAGGAACCTAGCGAACGGTTAAGCGAATACCGCTTAGTTCAAAGAACAGAAAACGTTAAAACTCAAGAAGGTTTAATTCTTCGGACTTACAGCAAAGCCTCCACTTTGGCTTAAAAGTAAGAAATAAGAGCTAATTATGACTAACTAAGAGATTTAGCCGAAGCTAACACAATTCTAAAGTAGTTGGCGCGTAATTCGAACTAGCCGGCGAACTATCAAAAGGCACGTAATAATATGACCGAGCGTAACAACAGCTTAGAGAGACGTAGCCCAAAGGGAAATGCGCGCTACTCAGGATTCTTAACTCTGTTTCTCGAAGTCAGTTGAACTTTCCTTTAATACTATCTCTTCCTCATTTGCATTCAACGCGATTCTAAAAACTCATTCTTGTAGGGAATTTTACGTTGAAACAAGGTAAGATAGGAAACGTTCACTAAATTAAAGTAACTTATAAAATTAAAATATGCCTTACAATCTCATCAGTAGCATTCGAGCTCCATCAAACAAATCGAAAGCAAAGTTCCAAAGTTTAGACTGTTGTCTCTTAGCGTTCTCTAAATCAATTGCCTTGTACTGATTTTCGCATTGCCATTTAGAGAGAAAAGTGTCTTTTCAAACTGGAACACCATGCTTCCGAGATGTAAAGCTGCATTTGTTTTATTATAGTACCGCAACTAGTTTACTTCTGAATGGCAACTATTTTCTTTAAAATTTGTTCTTCAAAAAGAATTCTCATATTTTAAAAGGAAAAATGGAACTAAACAGAAGCAGAAACAGTTTAAACAGGAACTAAAGAGGAAAATCCTAACTATCACATAGTAAAAACACGAAGCTTTTCACAACAAGACGCGTAAAGAAGCAGCTATACCTTCGCAGCATTCAAATGGCAGATCTTCCAATTGTCAACGCATGCGCTAAACACTTATATAGCGAGAATGAGAACATAAATTAATCTGATTAAATGGGTCTCGTGCTTACGCTTGAGTCCCATTTAATCAGATTTAGATGTTGACCAATTATCATCCATCACATTTTACTTCGGACACCACTGCTGAAACTATTGTGTTTTTCGAAGCAAGAAAATGAGAAAGCAACTATGTTTTCGCCGGGATCAGAACCGCTGATCTTCCAGCTGCTAGCTGGATGTACCAGTTACTGACACCACGACCAAGCGTACAGGGAATGCGAAAATTCCTTAAAATTTGATTTCATTAATCATGGGCTGTGATAGTTTTACAATCTTTTTCTTTATTTACATATGTTTCAAAAACGATTTGTGGTAGCAAGTATATTGTAAAAATAAAGTTTGTGAAACACAGCTGTTGGTCCCAAGTCCGTTTTTTGATGTTATTGAGTGTTTCGGAAGATGAATTGGAAAAGAGAATGAGACGAGAAGAAAGGAGAATCAATAGGGAACGGCAGCGGGCGAAATGACACTATTTCGAGCATAGGATGAATCGCTAAACAATGACTCGAAAGTAAGTAGCACTACAGGAACGACCGATGTTTTACCCTTGAGGGAAGGGAGAAAGGCATTTCATACAGGAAAGGAAGGTGTACTTTATTCTTTCCATGGACAAAACAACACCTGATAATCAATATATATTAAATATAGGTTATAGCCTTACGATGGTGGAATGTTACAGCCTTACGTGGTAATCGACCCTACATCAGGCAGTCAGCCTGTGCTACCCACTATATTGTGCAGGGCAGAATTTATTAACTGAAAAATTTTTGACAATTTCGAAGTAAAAATGCAATTACTTGCGCTGTGGACTCTAATTCAATGATTCTTAAGCTATTGTGATTGTATCAATCTTTGCACCTTTATTGAATGCCCACTTATTACTTGATTTTGCTATTAGTGGTGTCATAAAGTAACGATCACATTTGCTCATTTTCACCCATTAAATATAGTTCTTTCTAGCAGCCCAGACGGTCTAGTGGTTAGGGGAGCCGACAGCGACAACGAAGGGCCTTTGAATCTCAAATAAAACATGAATGCAAATTATCTGTCCCCTCATAGGAGGTAACGATGGCCGCCTATTAGGTATCTCCATAATAAAATGACCACCACTTCTGGCCTTTATGGTGGAGAAAACCTAAAAATGGCTAGTTAATATATATATATATATATATATATGTGTGTAATTCCTTAAAGTCAGGTTTACTGTTGCTAGCTGGGAAGGAAATGATTTAATAATAATCGTCTTCTTGAGGAAATAACTCTTGTTAAAACTTTAAAAAATGCTAACATAGCTACTTTAGGTTGACATATAGGCTCAATACACGAAGGATTATATTAGAGGCGAGTGACAAAATAACTTTCCTTAATACAGAGTCTCCAGTATTTAGGAAGTGCCTTCAAAAGGCTGTATGATGATTTAAGAAAAAGAAATATGTATAACATTTTTCCAAATTTATTATAGAAGATTTAATGGAAAACTGAATCTACTTATATCTAATGTAAACTAATTAAAAATCTATAATGTGTTACGTAATTGAATAAATAAATTATAATATTACTATACTTCTTTTCATTTTAAGACTCTTATTATTTATTTATTTACTATTTATTTGGGCAAGCGTCCCTAAAAATGAGTTCAATTTTAGAATCGATGGTGTTCCATTATCAAAGAGTTCTCTAACAATTAAATATTAATTTTTGCCCAACTTACTAATTTTAAAAAGGAATACGATTGTCAATAAATCGAAGCGAATTATTAAATCAACATTTGCTAGTTAGTTGTATTTTAGAGTTTTATTTCATTTTCTTTAGAATCAAAATCTTTCTTCTGCTGGTATTCCTTAAATTAAGCAGTGCTGCAGTTACGGTTCTGAGAAATTTATTTTGGAAGACTTGAAGTTTCTTGACTTCATCTTGTTTGGCTTTAGCATAACCGGGCGAGGCGTAGGTGAAAATAGGCCGAATAATCGCTGCGAAAATCCTTTTCTTTCTGCTATGGGCCCACCAGCGGCGAATCGGTAAGGACACTTAACACTGGTATTTTGATTTGTATTCGAATCCAGGCGAACGAGCTGTTTGCATGGACGTTTTTGTAGTTTTCCTCGTGCGTATCTTGGATACGAACAAGTGTCCCTAAGAAAGTTCTCCACGAAGGCATCCCGCCCCTTAAGCAGATTGTCCTTCCTTACTTTGTCTTAATCAGTAAACCAGACCAAACCAGCATTTCACTTGAAACTCGGCAAGTGAACTGAATGCTTTGGATCAAATATTTCTTTTGAAACGATTCCACTACTCTTGCCAAATATTCTGGTAAATAGCTTGTTTGCGACGTTTTATAATAAAATTCTGAAGTAACAAAGCTGTATAGTATGTGGTTCTGTAAATTTGGAATTTAAAGTGTAATTCATATAATGTACACGGTTTAAGAACTACCCCAAGAACATTTAACGTTCTGCCTTCAGAATATATTGCAACTAGTCCGAAGATTTACCACGGTTATCAATCGTAATAAAAAAAAGCTCAAATGTCATAATCACTCTTTTAAGTTTACAGGAAAGCTTGATGCAAGAAAACTTGCTTATATCATTAAATAAGCTTCCTTTCTAAATTTCATTGTCTTTGGCTATCTATTTCGTCCACACTTAGGGATAATATACGACTTCAGATTCACATCAAAGAAACGTTTATCACCTTACCTGCCACACAAGAATGGAGTTAAAAATGTCCGTGGAAGATGTTACGGATCTCCTAGATTAAAATCTTTGGCAATCTTAAAGGGTTGATAAACTGGGACTAGATACCAATCTAGGATTCTATACTACCGGATCGCTGTCGTGAAATGACAAGAAACTTGGTAACTAGTTCTTAACTTTGAAATTCCTCTATATATCATTCTCTACGACATTTACGTCTATATCACACAGGCTGTTAAATCTTGCGTTATATGAATATCTTGATAAAAGTGAAGATGAAAAGAAAATCTTGTTCATGTGTCATGTATATGCCCGAAAGTGATTTAATACACAGAAGGCTACAGTTTATTATCAGCAAGATGAGTCTTGTTATTTCATGTAGATCTGTAATGTTGTCCGCGTGACTTTTAAATGAACACCGCTGATCGTCTAGATTAGCAACTATTTTGCAACTAGTGCTCATGTATATGTTTTGTTTTTCACTAGTTATGTATATCCTCATGTATATGTTTATTTATTAACTTTGTTTCACTAGTTATGTATGTGCTCATGTATATGTTTTGTTTCACTAGTTAAAATAAACTTTTCCTTAGCATTTAACTTTAATTAGTAATGTTTAACTATTTAACATTGACCGTATGAGTGTTTGAAAGTAAAACTGCTCTAGGGGTAAAATTGGAAATCCAAGAGGGAAGAAATAAACTGCGAACTCTCTAAGTAAATCAAATAATTAATCTCAGAAAAGTAGCTCGGTGAGTTTACTGTGGCATTACAAGAAGACAGGGAACAATGAGTTTAATTCCTTAGATATCAGTCCCCAAACAACAAAAAATATCAACCAAAAAATGACTATGGGAACGTAATACAAACCCAGTCGATTATTCTAGTCTTGTAAAACGCTATCGCTCATTTTATTTCAAGCGTTAGATTATTGTGATTACTGCAAAGCACACTAGGGCTATCTGCCTAAGACGAGAGACGCCTTCGTGGAAGATTTTCTAAGCGATCCTGGCTCGTATACGCGTTATACATAAGGGAAACCACGAAAACGCCCATGCAGCCAGCCTGTTAGCCTGAATAGAACCCAAGTCGGAACTACCAGTGTTTAGCGATTTTACCGCTCGACTGCTGGTGGGCCTTTAAGTGTTAGATCTGAAGATGGAAAAATGGTTTGATATTTGGTTTGATGGTTTGGTTGATTTGATGGTTTAATAGATATTTTTTTTATTAACAAGACCTTGAAAAGAAAATACATCCTCGCCCGGAATAGCACACGGATTTTCGGATTGCCAGATCGATGGCTAATTATTGCATAACAAGAGAACAAAAGACAGGTGCTTTTAATTCACTGTAAGAAGAACCATAAATAAACGATATCATATAGTATTTCCCTAGGCTTCATAATCTGTATGCTCTCGGAACTAAGCTGCACTGAAAAAATGGAAGATGCCGAAAGCGAACAATTCAGAAAATGTATAATGGAAAAGAAGCAAAAAATACATGTCTAAACAGATGTATTTAAAGATGCCGAACTTTTTTGTTTCCCTTGTTATCAAAGCACATAAGGGCTGCTCTGCTTAAGTGGACGTAAGGCTTTATGAAGGACTTTGGAAAACTGGTTCTTGTTAACACTACACATGGAAAAACGCTGTAAAAGCCCAATCAAGTAGACTGTTTGTCGAAATTTGATAATGGGTAAACTACTAAAATTCAGAAAACTTGTGCACTCATGAGAGATGCTGATTCAAAAAAGAAGATAAAGAAACAAGTTCAAGTTAATATTTTGATAATTTGGTAAAGGTAAAACTTGGGAAAATAATTGGATTAAAAATGATGAAACGAAAAACGTATATGTGCTGAACTGAAATCTGAAAAATCAATTTTTTTTTCAGATTAAAAATGAATAAATAAATGAAATTTTTCTTCTCTTTCCCAGCTTGTCTACAGTTAAGAAAATACTGATAATTAAAAAAAAAAATTCTCTGTAGTCACATATTTAAAAGCTAGCAATGCATGTTTAAAAATTCATTTCTCATGTAGTAGTGTAGCAAATCTGTATGAAAATAACGCTAAAATGTCGCAATCAGTAGCAAAGAACTAACCCTGAATACAATTAATGATTTTAAAATTGCTGGGTTGAAAAGAAATTAATTACGGTTTGCACAAATATATAGCGTTACGTTTTGTTATTCGTCTGTCAATCTTATCATTTTTTTTTCCTTTTGAGATTTGGCAGCTGACACTTTTAGGTTGCTATAGAAACAAATTCCATGAATTTTTCTTCACAACTCTTAGTTTACGATCAATTTTAATGTGGGGTGCAAAAATAAATATTTTCGACATATTTTTATTTTTTGATTCGCATAAAGAAAGCGGCTCAGGCTCACAAAGAGATGTGTGAACTTTAAGGTTTGATTGCTTAATGAAACGCATGTGTCAGATTTGGTTTAAATATTTCGTTCTGATATTTCTTACTTGAAGTTGACCAACGTTCTGGCCAACCTTCTGGAGTTGATGATGACAAAATTAAAGCTATTATTGAATCGAATCATCATATAACTTACTGTGCGCGATATTGCAGAACGTTGAAGTGTATCATGCGCAACAATTCAAAATCACATAAGATGTCTTGGACTCGTTAAGAAGCTCGATATTTGAGTTCCACATCAATTAAAAGAAATTCACTTGACACAACGAATCAATGTTTGCGAAAAGCATTTCAAACGCAATTTAATCGACCTTTTTTTTTTCTTCCCTTGCTCAAAAGAATTATCACTGAGATGAAAAATGATTCGTCTACAGCATAGGTTCCCAACCTTTTTCGAACTGGTGCCCCCTTTTCTAGTGAATATTTCAATACCGCCCCCCTAGAGAAATAAGAGCGTACATAATGCATGGTGAAAACAAGAATTAAATAAAAAAAATTACTAATAGATAGAATGTTGTTGGAATTGAAACGCAACTGAATCTTCGTTATTTAAAAAGAAAAATAAAAGTTTTAGCTTACCTGTTATAAGGACAGGCAGGGGTTTTGATGATACGAAATAATCCATAATAAACTATTGCTTTCTAAATAAATAAAATGCCAGTTTCAGAGAACACTCAAAAGGCATACTTAATTATTATTAAAAAGTATTTTTATTAAAATTTAAAGGCATCGAATTTCTAACTTAACTATTGAGAAGGCTGAATTTGATGCATTTTAAGAAGCTTGTTAATATCAGGCTCGATTTTACTTAAAAACAATCGTAAATCGCCGCGTTCAGTAACATGGAGCCGATTTCTCTTTTTCGTTACCAATGTTGCTACAGCACTAAATCCACGTTCTGCTAAATATGAAGATGGGAATGCTAGCAGAAATCGTTGCACAATCGACCATAATCTTGGATACAATTGCGAAATCGACTTCTGCAGCCAAAATTCTTGGTAGCCATTCTTGAATTTAATTTTTAATTCCTCATTTGTCGTCAGTTCTATCAGTTCTTCTTCTAACTGAGATGGTCCTGCTGTGTTGACATTGGAAAAAGGATCCAAAACCCAGTCTGGTATGTCCATGTTTAAAATGTCCTCGAATCGTTCCTTGAAGTCATTGTAGAGGTTTTCCAAGTGCTGACAGTAAACAAGCAAGTCGTCGTGCTTGAATGATACTGCTGATAAACATGGGAAGGTATGGAATTCACGTCTGCCTATATTTCTTTTATATAATAGCAGTTTAGACACGAAAGCAGCAATGCTATTTTTAGTCTTAATCAAGTTTAAGTCTTCTCCTTGAAGTTGGAGATTGACATCATTAAACAATTTATAGAGGTCTGCTAAGTACGCAATATCGTTTTTTGATGCGATGAGGTTGTCGCGCAATTCCGTGTCTTTGTTTCCTAGGAACTCTATCACAGATTCAAACAGATTGTAAAATCGAGTCAAACAAGTACCTTTTGAAAGCCAGCGCACCTCTGTGTGAAGCAGCAATCGGTTGAAATCTTCATCATTTGCAATGCAAAGCTGACTAAATAATCTGTCATTCAACGAGTTACTTCTGATTTTATTAACTGCTCTTATAACATATTGCAGTGATGTATGGAGACGTTCGCTCAAATTTTTCGCAACCAAATGCTGTCGATGAATTACGCAATGCACAGCAAGCACGTCCGGAACTTTATTTTTTAAGCATGCTATGAAGCCTTTGTGACGCCCTGTCATAGCCGGTGCGCCATCCGTAGCAACCGACAAAATATTATTAAAAGGAATTTCCTTTTCGTCAAAAAACTTTTGCAGTGTATCAAATATGGTTTCTCCTTTTGTATCTGTTTCCAAATTGGTAGCAAACAACATTTCTTGACATATTTTTTCATCTTTGATAAACCTCACGTACGACAATAACAATGCTTCATTGGTTGGTAAAGTGGACTCATCCAGCTGAATTGAAAATTGACAAGTCTGCAGATAATTGCACAACGATTCTTCAATGTTTTCAGCCATCTCATCAATTCGTCTTTGCACAGAATTATTGCTCAAAGGAATTTTTCGGATAATATCTGTAGCTGGTTTATGGAGCACGGTGGTTATTACTTCTTTAACTGCTGGTAAAATTAAATCTTCCCCAATAGTATGTGGCTTGCCTGTTTTAGCAATCAACAATGAGATATTGTACGAAGCTCGAAGTCCGTCATCGTCTTGTTTAGAAGCTGATGAAAATAATTTTGATATAGTTGGCTGATTTTCAATCTTCTTTTTTATCTCTAGAAAATAGGTCATATCTCTGTCTTTCTTATCCGGATGCATTTTATTAAGATGATCTTGAAGCCTAGAAGGTTTCATCGCTTCATTCGAAAATGTTTTTTGACAAATAAGGCACAATGGAGATGATGGATTTGAGGGATTTTCGATAAATCCGTATTTTATATAATCCGCACTGTACTGCCGCCTCTTCTTTTTTGCTTCCGACATGGGTTTTTCTTTACTTATACTTGATCCAAGTTAAGGGAGCTGCAAGGGATACTGCCGGTTTAAATAATATAAGTTGAAGTAGCAAAATATTAAGGCAACGCCGTTTTCATCGTACGCAGTACATGCTGCGATGAACGATAGATAGTGTGAGCCTGAGTCTGTAGCATTCTGCGGGGCTGTTCTATTTTTAGCTACCTACAATTTTTGATCGGGTAAACCACTGGCGACGATTTGTCTACTCCGCCGCCGCTTATTTCGGCGCTCTAATTTTTTCCCGAGTCCAACGTCGCCTACGCACTTTTACAGACTCTCTTAGAATACAGTTTAGTTGGAGATCTCGCTATCGTTGCCGCTTGTAAGTGGCATTTTTTAGTCCCAGTGACATTTTTTGTAAATGTTACGGCCAAAGCCCGAAATCGGCCAATTCGCATTTTGGCCAACGTTGCTGTAAACTTACCGGCGAATGTCCAATCTTTTTGTTGATTTCTGGCTTTGACCGGCCAATTTGGGAAAAAAGAAATCAAGGGCAGATGGTTTTACACACTGTTAAAAATGAAGTATTTAAAAATGAGTACTTCTGTGAGTTCAACGAGTAGAAACTATTCAGTGAACGCATATGCTGTAACAATGTGATAGTGTGAAGATTAGATTTGCGCCCTTCAAAATGACGAATTATATCTTAAGCAAATGCGTTGCGTATCGAGTATGAATACAGAGGCAAATTGAGTACTCAATTTGTCAACTACCTTTAAGGGTGATCCTTAGTCTTTTTCTGCTCCATAGACTCAATCTACCATTATCACATCAGGCTTTGGCCAAGAATTCCCAGCCACTTCGCGAAATGGCCGGCCAAAGTATAAAATACAATATTAATTGCAAGTATTTCGGACTTTGGCCAAACCTCCTGGCCAAAACGCGAACTGGCCGAACTTCGGGCTTTGGACGTAACATAAATATGTACATAAAGACAATAAAGATATATTTTTGCACTGAAGGCTTTTCCTTCTGATATTATGAACTCCGGTTCTACTGCTCCTTTCACTAAAATGGTGACCCTTTCAACAAAAGTCAACAGTTTTCTGCGACTTTTTGGAGTGCATCTCGCCAAATTGGCAAGACAGGTTGCTAGTTTTAGCACATGCAGCCCCAGAATCGTACATACTAGAGAGGTATGTCTTTCTCTGAACAGTGAAGTCTCATATCGAAATATGTGAATTTTCGCACACGTGATAGAAATGAATTATCAGCGTGATTTTAAAGTCTTTTTTAGACTATATTTGGCTAATCTTCCAACGCCCCTCTGTGCCATATCACCGCCCCCTAATTTTCTCTGGGTTTTTTACCGCCCCCCTGAAAGCCTGAAACGCCCACAAGGGGGCGTTATCGCCCACGTTGGGAACCTATGGTCTACAGTAACATAAATCGAAAACGATCATGGTCCAAGCATGATGAATAAGCGGAAATCATATCGAATGTTAAATTGCATCAGGAAAAGAGCGTGCTGTCAGTTTGGTGGGATTATAAAGGTGTTGTGTATTTTGAACTGCTTCCGAGCAACCAAACGATAAACTCTGTTGTTTACTGCGAATAACTTATGAAATTGGAAGAAGCAATCAAAGAGAAAATGCCATATTTGGCAAATTGCAAAAGAATCGTGTTTCACAACGGCAATGCGAGGTCTCACACGTCTTTGGCAACACGTACGAAATTACAGGAGCTTGGTTGGTAAGTGATATCGCTTCCCCCATATAGCCCTAACCTTGCACCACCGGATTAATTAATTATTTCGAAATTTACACAACTTCTGAAACGATAAAAATTTCAATAGTAACGATGACCTAAAATCGCTAATGGTTGAGATTTTTGCTGATAAAGACCAGAAGTTAAATGAGCGCAGAATCCTAAAATTACGAAAAAGAGGACAAAGGTCACCGAACAGAACGAAAATGTTTAACTGATTAAAGCTCCCTTTTTTGTGTAGATAAATTTGAGTTTTATTTGATACTAAAAAACCTAAATTACTTTCCTGCCAGCCCGATAGTTAATGATTTTGCGATTTCTTAATTACTTCAGGCTACGTTGAAAACATCTGAAGTTAAAATTTTGAGCAATAATGACCCTTTTAATGTAAAACGCATAACAATACTGGTAATCATCTGGAAATGTAAAAAATAATTATTTTCCGCGTTAAAAGAAGCTAATGCCTGAAATCTTCTTCTGTGATAAAAATGAGTCTATAATTGAAGTGAATAGAGTAAGCAAATGTTAAAAATAAATAGAATTAATAAATAATTTATAAAAATGCAATTTGTTTTGAAAGTAATATATGTTGCTAGTACCTGTTGTCGTTCGTTCAAATTTCACTGTATAAAGCTGACTCTTGTTAAATAAAGTGGAAATTACGAAACTTATAAGCTTATATTTGGATAAGAAAATCAATTAAACGTACACCTGTGTCCTAAATTCGCCAAAATTATTTTGATACAACGATTATTTTTGGTTGATTTCCTCACCCGAAATTAATCCAAAAAAATCATGATGACTATTAACAGTAATGAAGCGTTTAATTAATGCACGTACCCTATCCTTACTTATAATTGGTGTGAATAACCGTGGATGTCAAGGACATCATTCGTTCTTGCTCAGTTATGTGCCTCGTGTTTCTTTCTCCCAACAAGTTTCTCCCTTTCTCAAGCAACAAACCCCCTCCTGGAGCAAAAGGCACCGTCAAGGCGAGATCGCCATCCAAGATAAATTTCTGCGGCTTTGGCTTACGTAATGCTTCGCTTTAAGCTTCAAACAAATGATGCAAGGAAAGTGAATAAGCGGGGAAATCATAGTCATTATTTACACTCACCTTAAATCAAGGTTACAGTTATGAAAACTGCATTTAGTTTATATATGCACAATGCAGAAATGTAAACTAAAAAATTTTAGTCCTGTATTAATTCATTTTTGAACTATGATCGACAATGAACTTTGCCTTTAATACGCTATAAAGAGATTCAACAGCAAAGTGAATTAAGTCAAGTATGTGATTAAAATAATTTTACCTTTATCACAATAATTATGTTCCGGACTAAAATTTTTAATAAAATTTTGGAGCTACAATAAGCTGTTCATTCATTACCTTGTCCCGGAATTCCACTCTGCGCAGACTTACTCTGGTAGCTTCAGAAATTAGATATCAGAAATCTGCGAAAAGCGGAAATTGCCGAAATATGAATTCACTCTTTCTATAGTTTTCTACCACTAAAACAACTATGAACTTTTACGGAGTGTTAAGTGCTGCCACACTTTTCTTTATATTCTAATAATATTTATATTTGGGATGTAGATTGACAAAAGTATTCGGAGGATGAACATATCCTGATTTGCTCCGGGCATTTTCACCTATAAAAAATTACCTTTGTTCGGAGTTGTGAAAAAGGTTCTAAATTTTTGGATAATTCTTTTGCTCTTTTCGCATAGTTATTTACAAAGCTGATACGAACTATTAACACACTAAAATACTAACTCAGTATTTGAAAATGTCAAAATGTTTAATTTAGTTAATCCTCAATTTGAAGCTGTGGATGGCAACGATTTGTAAAGCAATTTAAAATGGAATCCTAAGTTTTAAAACTTTTATTTTGTAAATAAGATACGATATTATTTTTATATATTTAAATTGTGAATATTAAGATTCCAAAAGTACAATCAATAAGATGTTGTAAGCCTTATTATTGTGATCTGATTTTATGATTTGCATTCTGCCAATTGTTTTGATGTTAATTTTAAGAGTGTATAAAGGTTTATTTTAGTTTTATAACAATTATTTTTAATTTTGAAACCCTTTCTTTTCAATTCTTGATTTCCACATACACCTTCCTGCCAGAATGAGTATTTTTGAATCGCGTTAAATGCAAAAGAGTTAGAAGTAGTATTTAAAGGAAGTTCGACTTGCTTCGAGAGAGAATGCTTAGAAGTCCTTAGTGGCGCGTGTTTGCCTTTTGGCTGTTTCATTCTTTAATCTGTTACGTTCGGCCGTATTCTACGTGCCTGTTGATAATCGCCGGCTAGTTTAAATAAAGGTCCAACTAAGTTAGATATTTGTCTTTAGCTTCGGCTAAGTCTATTTTAGTTAGTATTAGATTAGTTTTGTATTTTCTTATCCTGATTTGAAAGTCCGAGTGAAGGCTTTCCTGTAAGCCCGAGAAGGAGCCAACTGTTATCATTGATTTGAGTGAATAAAAGGGAAGTTTAAACCTTTTCGAGTATACGTTGTTAGTGTTTGAACTCAGCGATAATTCGCTACATAGTTCACTAGGTCCTGGACATTTTATTATAGCCAAAGTAGTGAGGAACATGATAACTCTATGATATGAATGAGCTTTAACGCATGAGTTGCCTACTTTAGTTATTATTTCCTGCGTTAGCAGTGACATCACCATCTTGGTTAATATGATTCAGAAAGGTTAAGAGAAAAAAAAAGTGTCGAATAATGGAAAAGAGTAATGGAAAAAAATGCCTGTGGCGTAGGCGTACTCAGCTTTTCATTGGTTATATTTACAAGTAATTTTTTCGAAAACGAAAATAATCAAAAATAATCACTGAGCAGTCAAAAAATTTTAGTTTTCTCTGTGCGCTCGACGAGTTAACATCAATATATCAATATCAACACTTGAAAAAAAATATTCGAGACATCATTGGGGATAGAAAACAAAAGCTGAATTTTGAACATGACACAGTTACGTTGGTTTGTCATTTTAGTTTAAAACATTATTCGATTCGTTATAGAATCGGGGAGCTTACTAGTACACAAAGAAGATAAAGTGTAAAAAAGAAAACAATAAAGTTTTGGGAACCTTTAACAATACGCAACTTTACTTTAAATACCCAAAAATAAAGTGTACTAAAACTGAAATTTAAGTATTTTATTACTTAACATATATGAACGAAGAAAGACATTTTCTGAAATGTGAAAGTGAAATAAAAATTTAGATGATGGTTATTTATTAAAGAAATGACAGAAGAAGATAGATGAGCTTCATATTCGGGAGCTACAAACAGTTTATATTGAGGCGGGCTGTGGCCAAAGTAAAAGTTCTATGTACACCTAGAAAAGAAAACGCATAAAAACATTTCAGTATGAATAAAATCAATTCATTCTTTCCGAGCAACAACCAGTTCGTATATAATTTTTTGTTGCCTAGCCAGGAAACAAAAACTTTTGGCACTTCAGGTTAATATGTATGACGTCGTGATTTAAATTAAATGTAGTATAACAACTTTTTTTCAATATCAATAAAAGAATTAACGTGGCAATAACATATCGTATCAACTATGCTGACATTAACGAAGCATTTTTGACATACAATGACGTCACATGCAATCGCGTGCTTTCTTCAACGTCAATTTTTATGACTTCTATGACTGAACTTCTTCACCTTTTATGACTGTATATAATAATAATATGTTTAATATTTGGCAATGCTAATTTTATTTCATATTTTGTAAAACTTACAATTTTTTTATTCACAAACTTTACGATTTGAAAGCGAGCTGTGGCAACATTTTTTAAAATAAAGCATTTTTATTTCCAAAGCGTGAGACTGTTGCCACTCGGAAACGTTAGTACAAAAATTTGCATTTTTAGAGTTTTTAATGAATATCTCGGCTGTTTAAAGCCGTACGAAGATGAGAATGGTCGAAATGGCTGTCCACGAATTTTTGGAATCCGGGGGAAGGGGTACTGGGGTACGTTCCGGAGGAGATGATGTTACAAACAGACCGACACGCACAGATTTTTAATAGTAATCTTGAAACTGAAAAGCAACAAAGTTTAGTACTTTTTTTTATTTCTAAGAATAACTCTTTATAATAAGCTGTTTGATTCTAAAAATATGAGCCTATATTTTAACAGCTTTCGAGGTGCATCATCATGTACAGTTTCCTGCTCTAGGGTCTGTGTTTTATAGCTAAGAGAAGTCTGCCTGGATAGGGCTTCATCATGCCACACAAACAATTCTGAAGCACTTTAAGCCTGCAATTCCACTTTTAATTCAATTACCATTCTTATCACTGATTGATTCCTTGTACTAGAATGACCTTCTTCTTAGGACCTTAAATAGTCCATGAGTTGACAATTGTGGAGCGTTTCTTTGGTAATATAATTCCGCATTCTTATCAAATATTTTATTTTATTAAATGCTGATGGTTAATTAAATGAATATATTAAGTTGATATGTAAATTAATACGTTTGGAAATTTATCTTTTACCCCAAAATATTTTTTTAACAATCTAAAACAGTTTATTAAACAGTTCTAGCAATTCAGTAAACAATGCACCGATAGGCAGACTTATATCACTTCTAAACTAAATATTTCAATGCTTATTCCTTTTGCTGGCAACATATCAAATGCGCATATGAGGGTGTTGTCAGAAATCGGTCACGTCCAATGCCAGCAGTAGATGATATCCGCATTTTGAGTTTTCCTTCTTCCTCATCACTTTCACGTTGGTTGATATATTCAGACTTTCCTTTTTATACATCTTTTTGACGTCTAAAGACGAAGCTGCACTTTATCTATCATTTTTTAAGATGCATTGCCATGAATAATATCTTCTTGGATTATACGATGTAACTGTACTACTATTTCGTAGACTAGGAAATCGCTTTAATCGTTTAAAAATTTGAACACTTGGTAATTGAAATAATTAGTGTTTAAAGTGTTACAACATTGTTATGCTTATTTTATATTTTAGGAAGTATAAAATTTCACGAATCATATAAAAACTTGTAATGCGTAAAATATAACCATATAATTGGTGAGACTGATATGTATGACAAGATCTCAGAATAAGTCTTAAGATCATTTATTTTTTTTAATATACGTCATGAGTTTTATAGATACCTTCCTTTCCAAAAGCTACATGTTTGTATAGAACATGTTGAAACCGAAACGCAACAGAAGCGAAAGGTAATGTATAAATTTGAGCTCTTTTCAACCCAACACACAACTGCCCGGAATCACGCCAAATGACACATAAAACCTAAATTATGAACATGCAATAAAAGTAGAAATGAAATGATGAACTATAATGTGTATGAAATAAAATGTTATATAAAGTTTAATTGTATTATCTAGATTCGGAACAGTAATGAACATAAAGAGGTATCAAAAGTTAGGATACTTTAAGTTGGCATGCAGAAGAAAGAAAAACGCCATTTATTTAAGAATGTATTATTTCTTGAATTTTTCACAGTTGACAAGTCGCTAGCATTCACAATTTCCATATTTGTCTACATCGATTTCAAGAGTCAAGGATTGTCATTCATTGAAGTAAACAGTATGGCGATGTACTTGATTTTGCGGCGGACCACACAGAAATGAGAAAGTCATGTGTACGGTCCCAAGTCACTGTTTTCAAGCTTTTACGACGTGTCACAGGACATGGTTCTGACATCGTAGACGCAATAATTCGTTCCATTTGACAGTATAAGAGACATAACTTCACGGCCAGTGTCAAGAGATTTTAACCTTCTGTACCGTGTCTGCCCTCAAGGCTTCTCGATTTCAGGAAGGCTGACGAACCAATGATCTTGTTTTTACTCTGATATCATTCCAGATTTAACGAATCAGAGGATGTAAAATACTACTGAAAAATTAAGGAGACGTGGCTAATTCACGCTGAAGATTTTTTCCATGGGAACAAGACCTCAGAATGCTCTTGAACTCTCAACTAGAGAGACCCTCGTCAGCAGGTTCCTCATGTTACGATGTCTATATATTCACTACCATGATTGTTCTATGCTATCCATGAATTATATATATATGTGTGTATGTAAAGAGCTTCTTATAATTGTAATAAATAGGTTTTGAGGTCAAAAATGCAGTATGTATTGCGCAACTTCACAAATGATCTATCATTATACGGATTCAGATACGCTACCTTGCCGCCAGTTACCCACAGTGGTAACCCACAATTCATTCATTTTCCTATCGTATAGTTTATAAGGTATTTCTCCCGCCTTCTTCGCATGCTTTCGTGGTGTAGTGGTCAGCACGTTGGGCGCGTATTCCAGAGGACCGTGTTTCGAGTCCCGGCGAAGGCGTTGCTCATTTTTCTCCTCTTCTGCTTCCAAATAACCTAATGACTCTACAAGTTTTTTTATAAGAACTGGAAACATCTGCATGTCAGATCATCTAGCACTCTAAACATCTTAGATTTTAAATCATTTTATTATTATTTACTTATCCAGTTTTCATATATAAATCAGACGAATTACATTCCTTCAGCTTCTTTATAATAACAGGCGTTTTACGACCATCAGTGATCGTGTGAATAACGGCATAAAACATTAACAGTTATTTTTTGCTACAGATTGTCTATGGCAGAGCGGGACAGCTGGACGATTTATTATTAATTTTGTTGAATAGCAAAGCTCGTACATTTCCCAGTATGCAAGAAAACTACATTTATGTCAGATATGCCGCTCTGGATAATATGATGGTTTTGCAGAGGTTGATTGCTAGTCCGAAACTAAGGACGTGGTTTTGACTTTCTGAGAAAGGTTTAGCTCTATTTTGCTACTTTTTCCCCCAGCTTCCCAGCTGCAATATCGGTCGTCTACTATAGAGCATCCTAGGCAACGTTCTTGTTGATGAGAAGACAAAGTGACTGATGAGGTCGGCCATTCTCCACAAATACTTAAAGTAAAAAAAATATCTGGATAATGGATTAAATAAACATTTAGATGTATGGTTTTACAATAAGATATATTCCTAGATATAATGGTTTGTGTTTCGATAATTAATTAATCAAGTAACCTGAATAATGTTCTTATGCCATGGAGGGTTAGATTTATTGTTATTGTAACTGCGAGTAATATGGTAACATTTGCTTGCTAATGCAGAATCTGTTCCTGGTATATGTTGCAGTATTTGTAGAGACAACATCTGGTAATTGCCATACCAACATTAAAATACTTGGAGGTCAGGCTGTTTGTAGACATAAAGGTCAATGTATTTAAACAGAAACGAGGATCTGGAAGTGAAAGAAAAATTTTGTTTGGGAATACAGCGTATTTGAATAGCCTAAAATGTGCATTTAAATTTTAAAATTTCACGATGTACCTAGCGGGGCTTGGCTATGCCGCAACATGCGGTCTCAAACTAGTTGAGAAACACTGTTCTTAATGCATATTTTGACAACCACCTGCTTTCATACATATATAAATGAGTTACACAAAGTTCAGTGGTCTCTATGGGTAGATAAGTTGCCCATCTTATTGAACAAATCATTTCTGTTTTAAGATGCTAATAATAACAGTTGTCATTAGCTAGCAAGAGTAAAATGCATAAATATTAAACTATGGAGGTAGAATAAATGGAATAAGCCTGACGTCACAAAAATGAAGGCAAGGATGTATCAGCAAAGTGACATCAAGGCTTATCATTGCCGCCATACAGTGCACGGGTAAGACTACGAAATATATTACTAAATAAAATTGCACCAAATTTGAAAGCAAATATCAACATTCGGAGGCTCAGAAAAGTGTCTTTAGGCATTTTTAGTATAAAGTGCCATTGAGACTTCCACTGATTTTCTAGGTTTTACCATGTAATATATTTGTGTTATAATTACCTTTTACACATTTATATGTACCTGGATTTTATTAAATTTGAAACAGTTATTTGCAAACCTTGTGATTTTCCTATATACTTGTAGAGGCATTAGGTATTTTTTTGAAAGCAGTAATCGTGGAAAATGAGCAATGCCCTCGCCGGGACTCCAATTACGGACCTCTCGAACACGCGTGAAGCGTGCTGGCCACTACACGACAGCGAAGAAGGTGGGAGAAATACCCTGTATACTAAGAGTGGAAAATTTTTTATGTTAAGTATTAAAAATAGAATGGAAGACTAATAAACATTCTATAATTAATAGCGAACATGTAGACAATGCCGACCGGGATGTAAACAAAACCAAACAGAAGTTCGCTTATGGCAGCTCGCTTATTATCAAAAATAATGAGACAGGTTTTGAACATAAAGAAAATTTGACGTAAATTAATAAATATGTAATTCACATAATTACGTATAAATGTAAATAAATACATCTTATATCTACGGTTTTGTGTTCAGAAAAGTTAAGTCCCAAGAAAATAAAAATGTCTAATCTCTTCTACTGGGCAACTAAGCGTTTTTTCTTCAGGTAGAGAAACCAAATATTTTCTTCTGATATCTTTTATACCTCTCCGTTTATAATTATTGTTGTTTTATTTTAGTAGAAGTAAAATGAATCGGAAGCATATTCATTGGTCTACAATTACATAAAAAAGTTTATTTGAGTAAATTACAAATCATTATATAAAAGAAAATTAAGTTTTTTTTATTGTTGTTGTTTTTCTTTTTTGTAACTCATCAGCAGTCTTAGGAAGGATAAATTAAAAGAAAGAATATTTATTTAAAATAAGCTATTAACTTGTTTAGGCTTTTGCTTAAAAAGTAATTTCGTTTCTTCACAGAATTAACATAAGGACGAACATACTGAGATCATTCGAATCTCTGGATACTAACATAAGAAATCGTTAAACATTTTTTCCCAAAACTTTAGAATAACTACTTTTATTGATGCCCAATACAAAGAATTCACCAAAAAAAGAATATGATTGAAATTTCAGTGGTATTTGAATAATCAGTATTTATCATGATGGCCCAGACTGATACAGTATTTCAGCGTAGTTTCCAACGGAATACGACAGAATTTTTTAGTAATCAGTACACTGCCCAGCATTGAAATTTCTCGAAACTATCTCTCGAATCGTCCCGATAAATTTGGATATAAATAATGAAGTTCAGGCGCATCACTGAAAATTCTCGAAACCAACTCTTGAATCGTTACTATAATTCTGAACGTACATAACCTATTACTAATAAATCTAGTAGTTCATGCCGGGCTATATAAACGCTTCATCGAGCACATATTCCATCTGTCTACTACCCGAACTCTTTAAAGTAGCTGTTTAATTTTGGAATATTTTTAAAATACATGGGAAATCAAAACTAATGTTACAGAAAGAAAACGTGCAGATATAACATGAAAGCGTAACTCTTCGTATGTCTATGGATATGCACAGATGCTCGATGTTGAGGCCTTTCGTAACATGGCAGATGTCTGCGCAATAGTTTAGTTCTAAGCTCTTGCCAAATAGGTATACGGATCCACCATGTTCTAACTGTTGGGCCCATAAAGGTGGTCAGATGACTTAACCGTCTCGTTTTGAATTTCTGAATAAATTAACTCAGAAGAAAGTTTAAAATAAATTATTGTCAGCTTAACGGTTACATAGTACAACTTTCCATTGGGTTACCTAACATGTATCAGAAAATAAATCTCAAATGGGTTTGAAATGGAGTCTGTAGGCAAAGTATACTTTAGAAAATAAAAGATCAGACTTTAAAAACAAACGTTTACTGGAGCAAAATATCTCATTATTGCCTGATATTTGTAGTGATCAAACAGTGGTTCATTGTACAACTTTTCGTTTGGCTACTAAGCTTTCATGAAGGACGTGTCAGACGTACATGATGATCGAAAATTAGGAAGAGAAAAAATATCAGCAGATTAAAAGAATGTAATGCTGCCATCAGAGACGGCGCAACTGGTGCAGCTGCATAGCGGCAGTACGAAGGGGTGAAAAATTTTAGATACGCCGGGCAGCAAAATGCCTCTAACCTAGTGCCATATTTACAGGCGACTCATTGGTCTACAATTACAACCTAGTGCAGCAAAATGCCTCTAACTTAGTGCAGGTTGGAAGGAAGAAGCTCAAATAAGAAATCGAAAAATACGAAAAAATATCACAAGTTAAAAAGATTTCACCAATATCAATATGCCGATTTTGACTGAAACTTCGGAGAAGAGACTGGAACTTTGCCGTTTGTGCTCTGTTGATCCCTCAATGCTTGATGCAAAGTCATTGGTATAAAGATTTGTTGATGAAGATGCAAGAGCTCTATTTGGAATAAAAATATTTGGTTAAATGGGAATTAAACATCTTGACTAAAATTTAAATCGTTGTCAAACCAGTGATTCTTCCCAAGACTCCAAATATTTCAGCATGCACAACCATTTGTGAAATAAATTATGATCTCTGCCTGGGATTACCGAGGAATTACTACGAAAGATAGAGTTTCTTCTTATATATACGATTATACACGGAAAAGTGTTCATTAAGTATATTATTGTGAATGGTTGCGAAATCTGTGAAGCAACTGCATAAAAATGTCTCCTGACTTGTTTAGGGATAGGAAATTAATTTTGAAAGAGCTCCACAGAAAATTGAGGCAAGTCTTCTAACGAAGTAAAAGGTTCGCTCTACCAAAAATAAAATCCTCGTAAATTTCTTCCACAGATTTTTAAGAGCTCTATATCGAAGGCGAAACAATTTTCTTCAGCAGTTACTCACGCCATTAAAGGACTGAATAAAAGTAGTACCCTACGACGAATTGCAAATCTTCAAGCTGTATCACAACTGTTGTGAATAATGGGATTACACAAGAATGTAAGCAGGTATTGCCTGAAGTAAAATTAACTTGAGAGAAAAAATATTAAGGAGAATAATTAAATAAAAACATTAGCATTGCGTTTTAGATTTTGTATTAGTGTATTCCGATTGCCGTCACCTATTCAAAAAGTAATATAACCGGAATATTAATGACCAGAAGTGGAATTATTTGTATTTGATGCTCTGACGATAAGCCTCTGTGGACAGTTTGAAATCTATTAAATTTTTACATACATAATATCAGAAATTAAAGTAGCGATTAATAAAGAAACATGCACTGCATAATTGCTATTTCAAAATCCATTTGTGTTAAAAATTAAACTATATTTATTCAAAACAAGTCGCATTTCAGATGCCAAAACATCGCAAGTACTTCGCGAGCCGCAGGTAAGGTTAGGTTATTCAATTATGGCAAAGCACACGAGGGCTATCTGCCTAAAGGGAGGGATGCCTTCGTGGAGGACGTTCTAAGGGAAACTGGCTCGTATACACGTTACACACGGGGAAAACCACGAAAACGCCCATGCAGCCAGCCCGTTCGCGGGATTCGAACCTCGGACCGAACTACCAGTGTTCAGCGTCTTTACCGCTCGGCCGCTGGTGGGTGCCGCAGGTAAGGTATCAGAGAGCTGCATGCAGCTCGCGAGCCACAGTTTGGCCATGTCTGGTGTAGATAGAAATACTAACGAGTTGACTTTTATTTCATGCCGATATAGTTGTATAAAATTGTATACAAGAGCAGTTTATACATTATTCAAAAAGGTTTTAGTACCAGGAATTTCCTGAAATATAAATGTTAACAAAATGTCTGGTTCTTTAAAAGGAAAAAAAAATAGAAAAATGTTTTACCATAATTTTGGTTCTAAAGGAGATTTTTTTTGCGTGATAGTTTTTTAAAATGCTTGCGAAAAATAAAGTTTTAATATAAAATCAAAAACAAAGTTCAATTTTTTATCTTCAAACAATTTTTTTCCTTCAGAAAATACTTCTTAAATATTATCTAAAAATGGTCGATTTACTTTGAAATCTCAAAATAATTTCATTATTATTATGAATGTTACATTATGTTATGTTTAATTTTTATCTTATGCTTAATTTCAGTATTTTATATTATATTCATAATTATATTATATGTCATCTTAATTGTGAATGCTTTTAGTCATTGATTTAAATTTAACTAAATACCGGATGTCATCAATGAATTTAATATTCTAGAAATGAATTTATTATTTAGTGATTCTAGAAGATGTGTTTGATTACAAAAGCTTTTTACTTCCTTGTACGAAGTAAAAAAGAAGTACTGTAATCGCGAAAAATGTCGGGTACCAAATTTCAACGAAAATATCCATTTTGACTGCTATCGAATGCAATTCAACGATGTTTTTGCGTGACATCTGTACATAAGGATAGAATAAAGGACACTTTCCCCCCTTTAACAAAGACTGTACAAAATTTCACCAATGAACTCAAAGAAAGCTTTAATTTTAATTTAATATAAAAAAACTTATGATATAGTCGAATTCCGCTATAACGAATATCAAGAGACCAGACGCTTGGTTCGCCATATCCGATTCCGTACGTAACATTGATTATCTCACAAAATCGGGTAAAAATTTAAGGAAGAATCGGAAAAAGAAACTGATTAACATTGTCATCTCTACCAAAAAAGAAATACGTTAAAAAAAGTCATGTTTTTTTAATTGTAGTTATTATGTTAATAATAAGCTATACTTTATTTTTGTGTCTTCGTTATTCCTGGATTAGATGTCATAGCTGTTTCGCATGCTCTTGCGTAGAATACAGAGGAAAGTGCAGTTGAACATAGAAAAGTAATGTGAAGATGTTTCCCTTTACAGGTGGAATGTAGATTCTAAACGTGGATGATTTTAAGTTTTTTTTTTTTTTTTTTTTTTTTTTTTTTAAAAAAATTTTTTTTTTTTTTTTTTTTTTGTCGTTGTTATTGTTAAAAATTGCAGAAATTCTGGAAAAAAATACAAAAAAATCAAAACATTTTCAATCGAAGACACTTATATAATTCGTTTTATTCTTTTTGCATATCATTGGAGGTTGGCTATAGTAATGTAAAGTAACATTAAGTGTATAGGAAATTCTAAGACACCAAAAGGTTCATTTCCGTGGGGGATGGCTCATTATACGCGGAGTTCGTTATAGCAGAGTTCGACTGTATTAGACAGAATGTAACTGAACGCAAACAGAATGGAAGTATGGTTACACAGTGAAAATTGAAGGCGTTCCTGCTATGTCCTTTTCTGGGGAAACGGTCTACACACTGAGCTGGTACTTCGAAGATCCCGAGTTCGACTTCTGGCAGTGGCTCGAAAAGTCGTTCAGTAACTCCTTGCGTCAATATATTCTTGTTTCCGCTATACATCTAAAAATATTGTGTTTCAGAGTAGATTTATATTTATGATGTCTAATCTGTACACAGAATCTTTTATTTTCACTTTGAGTTTGTTTATGAATATTAGTTTTGACAAATAGCTATCCTTTCGTACATATTTATTAAGATTATAAATGATACCTTTCACAGTCGAAGTCTCTTTCTTAAGCGATTGTTTCTAGATTCGGGATTATTACAGGATTTTTCCCATTAGAAGGTCTCCAACTACAAACTATACCGCATTCAGTAGTCGTGAGAGAATTACTAGAGCCATCAAATGTGTTTAACAGTTTGATTTATTATGAATAATTAGGTAACTAGAAGAATTAACTAGTAAACTTTTATTTACATAAGTATAGCTATAATTTCATATAGTGCTTGTATGGTGAAAAATTCTTCAAATCTATTGAATCCTTTATTTATTAACCTTTCTTTCCATGAATATTATGTTTTGCCTGAGCGTCTAATACTAAACAAAAACTCTTGTAATTTCCGTTTCTTGATGTAATAAAATTAAAAAGTAACGTACTTTCTATGGCGACTTTTTAAGTACACCGTTTAAAGTAAGTAAAACAACTGGTAATAAACTTCGCATATCAAGATCTTTATGACATAGTAAAAGATATAGTAATATGCATTGTACTAGCAAAGAAGCGGGTATTTTGCTGTAACACAAAAATGATTTAAGACAGTAATAAACGCTCCCCAAAGTGCTTCAAAATTTAACCACAGTTTTGCAACATAAGCTTAGTTTACTTAGACGGCGTAATTCGTAGTTTAGCTCCCTATAGGCCTCTTCCTAATTTTTTTTTTCTTCGTTTAAGATTGTTCGTGGGATTCTGTCTATCATGTAACTTGAGGTTATGCATCCAGATGGCCTCTCAAAATGGCAACAAGTTTTACTTGCTGTTGGAATAACGTAGGAATTTCATGGCATGAACGAGGCGCAAACTGATACAAGATAAAGGTTATGGCCTTGACGTAAACAGCCGACTAAAGTATCAATGAATGACACAATCGCCGTATTTGAAGCTCATCGACTTACTCACGTGATGTAACGTTCCCTCTGCTGCCTTGATTGGATATGACATATCCTACGGGCAGAGATTTCTAAATTATTAATTTGTTTCAAGCGCTTTGAAAGCTTTAATTAATATAGAGAGGAATGCATTTTATATCTCGTAGGTTGAATTTAATTATGAAGCAAGTAAATTAAATGAGCAAGTTACTTTATTATTATTTGAAAAGATATTAAATGAGAAAGTTACTTTATTATTATTTGGGAAAACATTAAATGAGGGAAATTATTCTAAATTAATGCACTTGACACTAAGAATGAGTGTAGAAAAGACAGAAAATTTTTTAGCTTCGCGTGTATTCTTAGTCCAAAGAGGCAATTTGCCCAGAAGGACTATTAATTCCGTTTTGGCATTTTGCATTGATACACTATAAATGTCGGTTCACTTTTCAGATTGTTGCCACCAAATATTATATTTAAGGAAATTAAATAATGAAGAATCTGCATAAATATATATATCTTTCTCGCACTGTAATAAAACAACGGTACCTAGAAACCATCAAATTTTGGATAACGTGCGTTTCCACCCGAATACGGGCATCTGGAACCCAAATTTGGAATCTGGAATTTGTTTTATTATCGATTTCATATTTTGCAACACTTTAACGAATTTTTTATTAACAGACTCAACGATTTCAAAGCGAGCGATGGCAACACTGTACGGAACAAAAAACATTTTTGTCTCCAGTGCGCGAGATTGTATATCGGAAATTCTAAAGATATGCTCATTTAAAAATTATTTTGTGATATTGCTATTGAACTGAATTTTATTGTTTAGGTGCGAAGAACATGATATTTAATAAATAAAGGTAACACACAAAAGGTTTAAAAAAAAATAGTCTCTTTGGGTGGTATGTAAAATCTGAAAACTCTTTTTTTTTTTCTTTTTTTTAATGGCGTGCGCTAGCCATTTTTAGGCTTTTGCCCCTACTAAGGCCGGAAGCGGTGGTCATTTTGTTATAGAGCCCCCTAATAGGCTGCATTACCACCTATGAAGTGACAGACAATTTTACATCTATGCCTTCCGCGGGATTCGAGTCTGTGGCTTTTGATACCGCACTAGGCTCCTCTAACTATGCCGTCTGGGTGGCTTTTCACAAGTATCACTAGCCAAAAATGCTTAAACGTCACAGTTATTTGAAATTTAAAAAAAATATTAAAAGCTACAAACTGATAAATGTAGAATTTGTATTTGTTGCGATCTACTTTATCAGCATTTCTTAGTTTTCGCATACGTGCTTTGAATATAATTATATATGTTATATTAAAAAGTCTTAAACATTATATTGTTCTTAAGTATGTTCCATTTTCCATTTTACGTATGATCGATACTGAATTCTTATGAATTAAAGCACTTACTAAGCCTACACCGTATTTTAATCTACATCTATTTTTACACTCTTCTATAATTGTAACGACGATGAAATAATTTTTTCTTTATTCTAATATTTTATAATATAATTTATTTTATATAATAA
>KK121334.1:80480-105379 GCA_000611955.2 Stegodyphus mimosarum
CGAAGCAAGAATGAAAAATGAGCAACGCCTTCGCCGGGAATCGAACCACGGACCTCTCGGTTACGCGTCGAGCATGTAGACCACTACACCACGAAGGCGTGCGAAGAAGGCGGGAGAAATACCTTATAGATCTAGCTAATTAAACATATTTAATATTTTCAGAGAATGAGGCTATACATTTTTTATTTCTTATTTCATATTTTTTAAAACTTTAATGAATTTTTGGTTAACGAATTCAATAATGTGAAAACAAGCAGTGGCAACACTGTACGGAACAAAACATTTTTATCTCCAGCGCATGAGACTATCAATCGGAAAATTTAAAGATATGCTGTTTTAAATATTTTGTGATTTTGCCGTTGACGTGACTTTTATATGGCGTGGGTGCGAAGAACGTGATATTTAATAAATAAACTTAACTCAAGAAACGTTAATAATAAAAAGACAAAAAAAAAGTTTTGTAAGCCATTTTAGTAAGAAGACTGAATATTAATGTTATGAACTGAGAAACAGAAAAGGCTGGAAAAAATAGAAAAATATGTAGGCCAACAACTTAACACTGTAACGGGAAGTATAAACATACGCTGCTATACTGCTTTTAAAAATTTTGTGACCTTGCTGTTGAATTGCATATGGCGTAAGTGCGAAGAAAACGATGCTTAATAGTAAAGCTAGAAAAACAAAGCAAATAAATAGGAGAAGTGATTGCAACAGCAGACTGGTAGACTGCGAACTTAGCGAGAGAGTAAAAAAAAAAACATTAGCAAACCCTTTTGGGGACCGTTAAAATCTTAAACCTTAAGATTCCCTTTTTTTTGTGTGTGTGTGTGCGTGTGTGTGTGTGTTTTAGAGCTATTAAGCATTTATCTGGAGTATGAGACACGAAAATAATCAATCTATGCTTTTGCCGATTCTAATTCGGATTTTCTAGTTGCCAGCCGGATGTGCTACCACGAAAGCACACTGGGGGGGGGAGACTAAATAAAACTTATATTGCCTGTCTTTCAAAAGGGACTGTGGGTACTCAGTCGGCCCAAGCAATGACGAATTACCATCAACCAAATTTCAGTCGGGCGCCATTGTAGAATTGTTAAGCACGTTTTGAAATTGGAAACGTAAAAATCAGCAGTACCTCGCCGGGATTCGAAATCCACATGATCCGACTTCGCAGTTACAGCACGAGAGCTCGCAGTGGGGAAGGAGAAAATTCCTTACAGTACTTCACATTTACATTGTAGAATGATATACAGGGTGTTTACAAAGTCCCGGACCCATTTTGATGTTTAATAACTCATAAAATAATAAAAATTTGATTAAAATTAATAACATAAATGGTTAGACTCAAAAAGTGTTTCATGACCCTTGTCAATGAACTTCCACGTGTGGCCCCTTCGTCGCACGGAGAATATCAAGTCGATATTCAATTTCACGCCAAGTACCGGCAAGCATGTCGGCATCCATAGAGGCTATTGCGGTTGTAATTCTGTCTTTTAGGTCATCAATGTTCGACACTCTCCTCCTGTAAACGTCGTCCTTTACAAATACCCGAAGAAAAAAGTCCAGCGGCGTTATATCAGGTGATCTGAGGACCTCCTCGCCCAATCCATCTTCCTGTAAAATGGTCATCCAAAGAACTACGAACGATGGTACCCCAATGAGGTGGTGCACCATCTTGTTGCAAAAAGACATGTGGCTGAAGCTCTTCTAGTTGTGGAAATACGAAGTTTTCCAACATGTGTAAGTATACGACTGATGAGACCGTCTTTTATGTAAAAAAGAAAGGCGCAATGACTTGGTCGTGCATTAGTCCACACCACGCATTAACCTTTGGGGAATTCCTTTGTGCCTCGCGGTATTCATGGGGGTTTTCAGATCCCCATATGCGCACATTATGGCGATTAACAATGCCAGAAAGATGAAAGAATGCTTCGCCGGAGAACATTATGCGCTTCAGAAATTCAGCATCCTCTTCTATCCTCCTTAGCTTATCTGTTGCAAAGGCCATCCTCCTAGGCCTATCGTCTGGTTCCAAAACTTGAACAATTTGAACTTTGTATGCACGCAGTCTTAATTTTTATTAATAGCCTTGTACACCGTCGAAATTGGCATATCCAATTCTCTTTCCGTTGATCGTACAGATCTTCTAGAATTGTATAAAAATGTCTCTCTGACACGCTCAACATCAAAATCACTTGTGCACGGACGTCCGGAACGTTTCTTATCTGCGATACTTCCAGTTTGTAGAAAATTCTTTTTCCACCGCAAGATGCTGCTTTTGGATGGAGGATCTTTTTGGTAAATTCTTCTGCAATTTCTCTGTGTTTGCATTATGGATTTCGTTTCTATGAACCACCATAAAATCTGTGCTTTCTTTTGGTGTGTATGCATTCTCGTTAATATCCAGTCGAATAAAACATCACATACGAAAGTACCAGAACAAACACATCAAAAGTAAACATAACATTGCAATAGTTGCCAAAAACAAAAGAGAGAAAAATGCAATTAATAAGCAGACGATATTTAGAAAAATACATATATTTAGACTGGAAAATGAAATTATCTGAAATTAATCACACGCACAGACGATATTTACAAAAGCAAAGATATTTAAACTTGAAAAGGAAAATATATAAGTTATTCCATCAATAAATGCCATAAGTTTGTTTATATCTTCATTATTTTATGAGTTATTAAACATCAAAATGGGTCCGGGACTTTATAAACACTCTGTATTTACGTTCATGTTATTCATGAGCAGCGTTATGCTGAAATCATATCAACGGGTACTTTTATTCGGAGGTAAATTTTCGGCGATTGAGAACTAGTGGGATCTTTTTTAACACGATTACTTAATCAAAATGAATAGCTTTAACAAAATAAGTAAGAGCTGAATTTCACATCTATTTTGGAATTTCAAAAAAACTGCTTTTCCAGTCGCTCCAAAAACAAAGACGTCTTTAATATTTAAAGTAGATTAATAGTAGTTTTTAATTCCATTGCTTGTTTAAGAAATACACGTGTCGTTTGAAAAGTATCACTGAATTTTTTATTGCCTTTAAAACTATAATGCTGCAGGTCAGATAACTGTTTGTGGCAAATATCTATAGCTAGATTTACTTCATTGATATAAAGAACATCATTAGGTGTCAACGGTCTCGGAAGTAGGTAATATAAGCTTCGAATTAAATCTACTAAAGCGTAAGTGGATTTTTCTTTGAATAGAGTTAGAAAAAATTGTTTTAGGTAGTGCTGAATCGTTAGAAATATGCATGACAAATTTAGATTGATTACAGTCGCCACTTAGCAAAAGATTTATTCAGCACAAGCAGATGAAAGCACTTCAAAACTGCTGTTGACACGAAAGAGAAATTTTTTTTACTGCAATTAATGGTTCAGAACTAAAAAATTAATATTATTTTGATAGACATTAAAAGCAAAATTCTTCCATTTGGGATTATCCTCCTGTTTGGAAAACTGTAGCTATGACACTTAGAGAAAGCAACTTCCTGACCGATGCGTCCATTTTATCTAAGAGATGTAGGCTTACGATTTTACAGATCTGGGTAAAGTTGCACTTCTTCCAGAAAGTTCTTTTAAAGACTCGCAACAGAAGAAAACAGACAAACACTTGCAATTATTACTCATTAAGCTATCTTAATTCACTGGGATGGTCGTGGTCAGAAGATACAGACACCTAAGTTATTTCGAAAACTATAAAACAAGAAAAACCAGTCGTTATATATTACATTGCCTGTTCTTGATCTATAAATCTTCTAGTTGCCATTTGGACGCGCTAATCACTTGCATCATGAGAGCTTATACAATAATTCTGTGCATTCTCCCCCCACATTTAATAGAAAACTGGAGAGAAGCAAGAGACCAAAACGATCAACTGAAGAAAATCCACCACATCTCAGTCATCATCCACATCAGATCATCCACCACATATCAATTTGAACTCAGACAATTAGATATTTTAGACCGAAAAACATGAAAAATAAACTACGCCATCGCCGAGATTCGAACCACGAATCTTCCATTCACTAGCTAGACGTGCCAACCATTTACATCAACTATGCACGGATGCTGGCTTTTTTATTCATGCCATTTCTTTGACTGTAGCAAAATGCACCTATAACTGTACATTCTGTGATGAGATAAAAACACCACACCAGCAACATTCATTTATTTGCAGCTAAGATTAAGACTAAAAAGCTGACTTATTCTAAAAGGTTATTTCAGATTTATAATTTATCAAATAAATTTGCTTGATTTTATTTATAACGTAAATTAGAACAATTATGTCTAAACATCTAATGATCTGCCCATGGTTTGTATCTACAAATATCACATCTTAGTAATTTCAGGCGTTTTGGTTAGTTTGCATTCGGCGATAATTGCTTCACACCCTCCAGAATAAACTCGAAAACAGTTATAATATATAGGAATTTAAAAAGAAATTAACCCGCCCTTACAGTTCTAAATTGAAAACATTCTGCTTTAAGATGAAGAATGGTAATGAGGTCGAACTGGGAACAACTTCTGCCACCTCCACCTTCGAGTTTTCGACTACAGGAAGGAAGATGTTCAAGATGTCGCCCGCGCTAAAATACTTCAAAGAATCTCAGCTACTATGCAGCCATTCATCATTTCTAGACACTTAGATTGAAATTATAAGGAGCAAGATGCGATGAATATTCAATAGGTCCTAGCAGCCTGTTTTTCCTGTACCCACTCTTCCCAGAAGTTTCGATTAACGTGCACTCACGTAGGCCCGCACACCACACCTCGGGACCGCTTCAGGGGGAACTGGAGGGGCACAGGGCCGCTGACCCCAACGCGAGAGATTGTGCTTCTGGAGTAAATGAAATCTGATCACTGAGAAAAGCAAAAGAAAATGGCTTCGTGGTACATGCCGCCTAAAACACAATATGATTTACACGCTGCACCCAATTTAGGTAGAGTTTTTTCGGCGTTTAATAACAACAGAAGTATGGAAAAATATGGAAATATTCATATGCAACTATAATAAATCTTGCTGTATAATTTTTAGCAATTTACGGGAGATGAAGATAGTATATCTTCTTTTCAAAGATTCTTTTTGTCAACCTAAGCCAGGAATATATTATTCCATATTTTCCTTAAATAATGAAATGTACTGTATGCGTGAAAGGATGAAAATATAAATAAAACAAATAATTCTTAAATAATAAAATATACCGTATGCGTCAAAGAAGAAAATGTACCGTATGCGTTTGCAATTTATGCAAGATGAAGATAATACATCTTCTTTTCAAAGATTATTTTTGTCAACCTAGGCAGGTACATATTATTCTGTATTTTTTTCTTAAATAATAAAATGTGCTATATCCATGAAAGAGTGAAAATAAAGTAAAAATTCTTAAATAATAAAATGTACCGTATTTTACCGTATTATTCTTAAATAATGAAATGTACCGTATTTTACCGTATTATTCTTAAATAATGAAATGTATCATATTTTTAAATGTACTGTCTATTTCTTAAATGTTGAAATGTACCGTGTGCCTGAAAGAAGGAAATGTACCGTATGCGCATTTCTTAAATAATGAAATGTACTGCATGCTTGAAAGAAAAATGTACTGGATGCTCATTTCTTAAATAATGAAATGTACCGTATGCGTGAAAGAATAAAGTGTACAGTATACGTTTGCAATTTAAGGAAGATAAAAGTAATACATCTTCTTTTCGAAGATTCTTTTTGTTAGTCTCTACCAGGTAACACTATTCTACATTTTTATGAAATAATGAAATGTGTCACATGGGTGAAAGAATGAAAATATAAAAAAATAAATAATTCTTAAATGATGAAATGTACCGCATTTTATCGTATTTTTCTTAAGCAATGAAATGTATCGTCTAATTTCATAAATATTGAAATGTACCGCATTTTTACCGTATTATTCTTAAATAATGAAATGTATCGTCGAATTTCATAAATAATGAAATGTACCATAATAAAGGTAGTACATCTTCTTTTCAAAGATTCTTTTTGTCAACCTAGGCCAGGTAACACTCTTCTAGATCTTCATGAAATAATGAAATGTGCCATATGCGTGAAAGAATGAAAATATAAAAAAATAAATAATTCTTAAATGATGAAATGTACCACATTTTCTCGTATTTTTCTTAAATAATGAAATGTATCGTCTAATTTCATAAATATTGAAATGTACTCCATTTTTACCGTATTATTCTTAAATAATAAAATATATCGTCTAATTTCATAAATAATGAAATGTACCATGATAAAGGCAGTACATCTTCTTTTCAAAGATTCTTTTTGTCAACCTAAACCAGGTAGCACTATTCTAGGTTTTTATTAAATAATGAAATGTGCCATATGCGTGAAAGAATGAAAATATAAAAAAATAAATAATTCTTAAATGATGAAATGTACCACATTTTCTCGTATTATTCTTAAATAATGAAATGTATCGTCTAATTTCATAAATAATGAAATGTATCGTCTAATTTCATAAATAATGAAATGTACCGCATTTTTACCGTATTATTCTTAAATAATGAAATGTATCGTCGAATTTCATAAATAATGAAATTTACCATAATAAAGGTAGTACATCTTCTTTTCAAAGATTCTTTTTGTCAACCTAGGCCAGGTAACACTCTTCTAGATTTTTATGAAATAATGAAATGTGCCATATAGGTGAAAGAATGAAAATATAAAAAAATAAATAATTCTTAAATTGCATTTTATCGTATTTTTCTTAAATAATGAAATGTATCGTCTAATTTCATAAATATTGAAATGTACTCCATTTTTACCGTATTATTCTTAAATAATGAAATATATCGTCTAATTTCATAAATAATGAAATGTACCATGATAAAGGCAGTACATCTTCTTTTCAAAGATTCTTTTTGTCAACCTAAACCAGGTAGCACTATTCTAGGTTTTATTAAATAATGATATGTGCCATATGCGTGAAAGAATGAAAATATAAAAAAATAAATAATTCTTAAATGATGAAATGTACCACATTTTATCGTATTATTTTTAAATAATGAAATGTATCATCTAATTTCATAAATAATGAAATTTACCGAGATAAAGGTAGTACATCTTGTTTCAAAAATTCTTTTTGTCAATCTAGGCCAGGTATATATTAGTCCATATTGTTTCTTAAATAATTAAATGTACCGTATGCCTGAAAGGTACTCATATTGTACCGTATGCGGACAGTACCGTATTTCTTAGCCAACAATATTTGTATTCAACCTGGAGCTCCATAAAGTTTTTGTGAAAGTTTATTTATTTACTGATTTGTGTTCTTTTAATTATTTCATTATTTTATTGCGATAATTTTATTAACGTTTTTATTATTAAAATTTTCGATAGCATTGTTTTAAATTAATTTTAAAATACTTAAAATCGCATGAACATTTTCTAGTAATTATACTACGCAATGGAATTGGACGATTCAATTTCTATAAATTGAATTACCTATAGTTGAGTCATTAAAGATTATTTTGTCAATAATTCTTTTTCTTTTCCCCGAGGTGTGTAATCTCCTGGGATCTAATCTATCGTATTCTCAATCGACTCATTCTGCATTCGACTCCAGATGGCCGAATGAAAGTTTAACTATCCAACGTAGAATTGACAGAATTCATGAAGAAAGTATGGGCTAATGTATACGTATCCATAAAAGTCTTTACGTAGCTTATATTTTCATAACATTTCGTTATCGACATGTAGTTTCCAGTCATAAAAATATTTTAAATGGCACACATATTCTTATTTTGGCATTTTGAAACAAAAAAATGAATTTTATAAGAATTACAAGCTATTTTATGTCACCAGCTATTTTATATGTTCCTCTTGTCCCTTTGTCTTTAGAGTTGGAGAAATTTTATACTTTTTATAAAAGAAATAAAACGCAAATATTCTGCCTGTCGTACGATAAAAATTGCCTGAGATATTTAATCTCAATTTTAGAATTGAGATTTTTGACGTCATTAATGTCGTTGGGATAAAAGTAAATTAGAATAATTCGAGGTTGATTTTTGTTTCATTTTTAATGTCATTTAGTTATATTCTTTCATGATTTATTGCTATGTGACATTCTTTACCTAATAATTTTGTTACGCTATGCCGAAAGTACTTGAGCATAAATAAATTATAAGCTTTCAAATACTAGAAATGCGTTAGTAATTTTCTTATATAGCTTCATTACTTTAAGCTCATAATCTAATAATTATATAAAATTGATTAAACTAGTAGAAGCATTTTTCATTTTTAATCTATAAAAATAATGCTACTAAGCAGAGCTTAATTTCTAAAATTAGAAGCGCCAGAGCCTATGAAAGTCGATCAGGAAAGAAGAACAAAAACAAATTAATAAAATAGTACAATAATTTGAAATCAAAATAATAAATTAATTAATTAATGAAATTTATTAATAGTTAAAGTAATAAAATAATAAATAGCTGAATATTGAACATTAAACTTAATAAAATGTAAAGAGATATATAAATAACTAATGGTAAACAGTTAAATAATAAAATAAAAATTCTGGGCCTAATCTTGGTTGTAGCTCTGGTTAGAACTGCAATTTCACAAAAAAAGTTAGAATTATCTCAGTTGAATTGAATCCCGGAACACATACTATAACCTACTACTTAAAGGGTAACAGAAAAAAAACTCATGCCTTTTCCTAACAAAGACTATTCTTTCGGTACTCGAGTGATAAAAGGCAAAATGGTTAAAGCGTCACTAATGAGAATAAAGCGAATGCTATAAGCAGTAACAGAGTATGAAAGAAATATTAACGGAGAGTGTATTGGTATGAAATTGAAGAGAGAAGAGTCCAACACTTTCTGGCTACGATCTCCTGCCGATATTATTATGCCTGTCAAGCAGAAATATGACTGGGAAGGGGGGAATTTCCCCGAATCCGACAAATCGAAGGTTCTATACAAGTGACAATTTTCGTTTCTCGTATTTGGTTTCATCGCTTGATAAACTTTTCAGATGCTCTTTTCAGCGGTAAATCACAAGCGTTAGACGTTTAACCATTTTCATAAATTCATTATACTTCCTGAAGAATAACAATTTGGGGTAACTTTTCTCACTGTGTAAGGTTTTAGTTAAACTAACAAAGTTTTATTTTAATTTGACTTTTTCTATCTCTTCTCATTTCAACTTCCCGTTAGAATAAGCGAGATGCTAATTTGAAGTGGAGCCAAGTTCTACTTAAGCAAGAGGTAGGAACCTCTCAGTGTGAGAGAGCTTTTAGTCTCAGACCACTGTTACTCTGTTCGACGTTCGCCTGACCAGCTAGTATTTAAATTCTAAGCCGTAGCGCTGTTACGTTATTACTTATTGAAGTAATTCTAAGTGCGTCAGTATTAGTTAAATCTTGCTACGCACCATTTAGTTTAGAGGCCAACCTCGCGTTTATAGCTCTGTGAGCAACGACTATTTTAATTTCTATTTAGCTTTAGTTTAAATTAATTTGATTGTTCATTTTAGACCCAAGTGCGGTCTTTATTTTCTGTATCCCTCCCGAGTTGGGAAGTGGCTGTACATAATTGTGGTTTAATAAAAGAGGATTTTAAATCCCTCTGAAGTGTAGTTCTTCGACCACTTATTCACAGTTTTCTACCACAGAACATTGCTTCATTCAGCTCCCTGTTCCAGGTCAGGACTTAAAGCTGTCACAAAGATGTTTTCCAAGAATATGCACCGAACACTCAGTCCTGACAACTGTACTTTTCTTGCCTGAGAAGTCCTAACCGCCGTCCAAGAGTTTGTATCTCAGGGAACTGGTTTGGTTTATTTCATAATGTCAAAGCACTCGAGGGCTATCTGCCTAAGCGGAGGGATACTTTCGCGAAGGAGTTTCTGAGGGAAAATGGCTCGTATACAGGAACCACGAAAACCATGGGGAAAACCACGAAAACACTCAATAAATTTTAAAATAAAATTTTGTTTGAAGCCTATTACAAGTATTCTCAAGATTTCTTAAAATCGTAATAAAATGATAGATTTATTTTGAGTCATTTTAAGAGCAAGGGAAATCTATACTAGTAAGTCAAAGAATCCGTGAAAATGTTACAAATCTTCTGTGACACTGCGGGAATGTTTGCCAGATTACTGATTTTTTTCCCCTCTTCGTGCAGGTCAGGAAATGATCAATCTGTGCGCCACTGGCTCTGAGGATTCCCACTTACTGCATTTTCGCAGTCACGCGACAGCCCGTTCACGTGCCTTCTCGCTGAATAGCGCAAAAACATCGGTGATGGATCGAGCTCATTAATTGTCTTGCAACAGCACGTAATGTTTTTGCCCAATTTTTGCTCCAAGGGAATAAGTAAATGTTGATGGGAATAAAGGCAGAATGTTTTGCGAAAAATAGCCTTCCATGCAGAAAATTTTATTTAATTCCCATACCCTTTAGTAAAAATGTCTTTTATTTTGTTATAAAGCATGCGCCTACGTAAAATATACTTTCAGGAGTTCCTTAAAGTTGAAGCAATATAAAATAATCTGAAATAATATGATAATTATTTAAGCAATTCTCCGAAAAAAGAAAAATCAAAGAAGTAAACCCAATCTATAACTACAATCCACAATTCCTGATGATTTTGTTTTTTTGTAGTGCTAGTTGCCTTAGAGAGTTGATATTCAATACGGTGCTTATTTATGATGTCAGAAATACGTGTAACCCTGTAGAACCTGTGTTAGGATTTTCGAAGAAGGTAACATGAAATCTTCTAGCGGGGATCGAACTGCGGACTTCCCGATTCAGATGAACGTACTTCCATTTACAATCCGGAGTCATTAAGTAGAGAAAAAATTTCTTACATTTTCCGTCACGTAAAGGGTGACTGGGGAGGAAGAGACCCAGTTCCCAAATCCTGATGGTGACGAATATGGTCCACACATTTTAGTTCGGGGCCACTTGCGGAATCTATTAGGAATTTCGAAACACGAAACAGGAAAAATCAGCGATGTCGGAATCAGCGGGAATTGCTAGCTGGATTTGCTTCCTACATCATGAAGACACGCGGTAAAGAGAGAGGTATAAAATTCCTTACAATTTGCAGAGGCGATGGTCTTAGACAAATGGTTACTCGAGAGGATTTTTCTTAGAACATTTATTATTTTAAAGTATTTTCTACTAAAAAAAAATTAAATTAAAATATTTCCAGTTGACGAATATCATAGAAAAAATATAAAAATTAACAATAGCATAATTTACATGGGCTTAAAAAGGTTGATAATAACATGCACGGACACTTACTGAGTAAAATAGTCTAGGACATGCAGAGTATATAAAATTAACAGCAGCATCAAAGTGAAATCATGTTCGGATCTAAGTTTTTCAGTGACAGAAATGAGCAACAAGAACTCTACATTTTACGAATATATTTGAGAAATGCATTCATTTGAAAAATACATTCTGTTATGAAAAATTAATACAAAGGCAACAGAAAATTTACTTGAGTATGATATCCTTGTTCATAAACTTTCAATCCAAAAGGCATAATTTTCGCATCACGTTGAGTAACGATCAAGTTGCAAGGATTCTTCCATCATAAGCTTTTTTTTTAAATACATTAGTTGATCAATTTCAGAATAAAAAAAACTGAGCCATGAAAGTACCGTAAATGTGGTAGTACCTGTTGGCAGCACGAAGGATGGTTTAAAGTTTCAAACGTCTTAAAGAATGAGTGTGGGTTTACATTGGCTGATATCCAAATAGCGAATGACATGCGGATAGGTTACTATTTCAACAATGACCACACGTCGTTTTCAAGAATTATGTCACTGGAACATTTATATACGATTGCATTCCGTGAAGTTTTAAGTCTTTTGCATTCTGTCACCTCTGATATGTGATAGGTTGCGTTTTAGTTGACAAATGTAACAAAGTATACAAAATTTTATACTTATATCATATTCTATATATTCTTATATATATTTCATTAGATTTTATGCTTTGTTGAAGTTTTTGCTTACAAGAATTGAGTTCAAAAGTCATTATTTGGTACATAAAGCAAAAGAGATCATCCGAAATAAAAAAAAAAGACATACGGCGTACGTATGTAATGAAAAAAACGAATATGATTCATTGCGCTCTGGTCTCCGTATAAGCTTCTTTTTTTTTTTTTTTGAGATCATAATTTAAATCAAAGTGTAGTGTCATGTGTTTAATAAAAATGTCAATATGTTTACAAAATTAATATTTCTCAAAGAACAAAACCGCGTTTTGCATAAGATATTAGGCAAAACGTAGTTTGTAGAGACGTTAGGTATTTTTTGAAAGCAGGAGATATGAAAAATGAGAAATGCCCTCGCCGGGACTCGAACCACGGACCTCGCGAATATGCGCCGAGCGTTCTGACAGCTACCCCACGAAGGCATGCGAAGAAGGCGGGAGAAATACCTTATATACTCACCCTTTTGAAGGGCTACTGGGGATTAGAGGACGCGATCGCCAAATCCCGGTGGTGGAAAATCATCATCCATCACCTTTTTTAGTTCGTGAACCATTATAGAGACATTAGGTATTTTTTGAAAGCAGGAGAGAGGAAAAATGAACAATGCCCTTGCCGGGACTCGAACCACGGACCTCTCGAATACGCGCCTAGCGTGCTGGCCACTACACTACGAAGGCATGTGAAGAAGGCGGGAAAAATACCTTATAAATTAACTAAGTCAAACTCGACACAAATCAAAGCTATAATAATGGTTAAGAGACAGCATGTCTTGCAAATGAAAGTATGATCGTTTTACTAATTTTCGAGCAGAGATTACGAACTAATGATTAATAATTGTAAATCTCTAGCGATTTATAATTATGAATTAAGTTATTAATATTATTAAGCTATTATTATCATTACTAAGTAATTATTAATTAAGTTTATTAAGTTTTTGTGACACAATGTTGCTTTGTGTGCGATCAGTGTGTTATGCTAGCAATTAATTTACGACTGCTAATAGTGTCGAATTTTAAAACCCACTGAAAATTCACTTTTCTCACTTCTTCTTGAATTTCTGAAGGAAAATTAAGGGGCAGTTAGGATGAATAAGAAAATGAAGAAAAATTTCATCGTTCTAGAAGCGTTACCACAGCAGTTGGCGTGCATTTACTCTTACGGACTGCTATTGCATGACAAAAAGAGACGCACCAGACATTGAGCGCAAACAGCAAAAAGGTGTTGAATTTGAACTTTCAAAAAATACTGACTGAGTAAAGTGTAGATATTACTGTAATGCAATCCAGTGTAAAATATCAAACATATTGCGTTTTGGGAATGGTAGCTGAGCTTTCAATATAAATATTTTTTTTACGATTTCAGTCCCTCAAAATATGTAAAAAAACATAACCTTCATAACGGAGGCATTCCGAAAATCAGCATTTATTGTCCAGAGGGCACGCTTTTTAGTTAAGTATTAATTTATTGCTTAGTACTTAATCTTAATTGAATATTTGCATGAAAATATCACTGTTGTGATATTTATCATGCTATTTTTTTCTGGATTTTTAATGCAACTTACTGATACAAAACTAAAAATTAATTTTCTAACATCATTACTTACGCTTAAGAAATTTATTATATGCGGGAGTATTTTTAGTAATGAAGAAAACAATTTTTTATGAAATAATAAAACAAAAAAATCGAAAGCTTTTAGATTTTATATTACGTCCAAAGGGGCTTTTTTTTAAATGTTTGGTGTGTTACCTTTATTTATTAAATATCAAGTTTTTCGCTCTTAAACCATAAAATTCAATTCAGCAGCCATATCACAAAATAATTTTAAAACGGGGTATCTTAAGAATTTCCGATACACAGTCTCGCGCGCTGGAGATAAAAATGTTTTCCTTTCCGTATAGTGTTGCCACTACTCGCTTTGAAATCGTTGTAAGTAATCATGGAAAGTTTTACAAAATAAGAAGCCGACAATAAAACAAACTCCAAATTTGGGCTTCCAGATGCCCATATGAGAGTGCAGGACTTCGTTATTCAAAATTTGATGTCTCTAGGTACCGTTATTTTTTCACATTGCGAGAAACATATACACATTTATGCAGATTCTTCATGATTTAACTTATATTACTATATTATTATAATTCATTTTATAACTTATATTAAATTAATTATATTTTAAATATAATGCAGGGTTCTAATATTTGGTGGCAACAATTTAAAAAAGTGAAACGTCGTTTATAGTGAACCAAAGGAAAATGCCAAAACTGAATTCATAGTCCTTCTGGGCAAAATTGCCCCTTTGGGCTTCGAAAAAAGAGAGAGAAGGGAGAAAAATAATGAATAATTTTCGAAAACTGTTGCAAGGAAGATTTTGTCAATTGGAATTTAAAGTATGTTATATTAAGTAACCATAAGTGGGTAACAAATTCTTAACGAAACGTAGTTAAATTTCTATTAAACTGACAGAAAATAATTAATAGTATTTGTTTACTTTCTAAGTCATATCATATATCCCTTTCGCTAAGAATAATTATTTGCTTATATAAACAGTGGATGCATTGTTTTTTACTATTTAAAATATACCTTTTACTTTTCATTTGCATAGCAATTAATCGTGCACTAGAAGGAGCATGATAAATAGTCATCTTGTGCACTTCGACTTATCCGACGTTGAGGGACAGTTAGCTATATTCAAACAATGAGTAACTGAGGATGAGACGACAACCTTTCTTCTAATTTTCTGTAACGTCTAATACATTTTTATACTGCAAGAAATTACTATGCTAATTGATATATAAGGAATATGTTGAAAAACTAAACTTTCAAAAGATCAGCCGTAAAAAGAGAAAATTCAGTCCATATTTTACCTTTAGAATTTCAAGATTCAGATACCATACATTACATATAAGTTCTTAGTATACATTAGAATACATAAATTTTTCCATTCATACTAAAATGAAATTACCAGACATGTAAAAGTGCATTTTATCACAAGCAAGCATTACTAGATTTACTCTAAACGAAGTAATTAATCTTGTTCGAAGTGTTAAAGACATATTAATACTTGAGGACGGTCAAATAAATGCCTTTTATGCTCTTAAATATTATTCTATAAGCTCAATATCCGATGCTCCTTGACGTCATCAAAGCCCACTTCATCGAAAGCCGAAAGAGTTTAATGAATTTCCTTCGTGTCACAACAAGTGATCTCAACGACATCTGCAGCTGGCAGAGATATATTATTATCAGCTGCTGCTATCTCTTAAGACTATGAAACGTGCTCGACACAATCTTGGAAGAAATTCGAGATGATTACGTTGTAACGTCTTTATTTAGACACATTTGAATGAAGATAGGTGTTTGCTTAGCGAAATTAAATTGATGTCTTAACAAATGCCCCTTTATGTTGGTTCTTCCAATGCAATTAAGTACAGCACATCCTTCTCTTTCTTACTATTATGATCTCAGTAATTTTATCTTCGGTGAAATATCTAAACCTCAATTTATTTGCATCTATGATCAAAAAAGATTTTTTACATCGTTTCTCAACATGCAAGAAGCGATTACTTTCCCCATTTAAACTAGTAATCAGGCAGTAGGAAAGCTTTTAATACGCTGGAAAAATAATACTTTAGAATAAAAAATATTTTCGTTTTTTAGAAATTAAACATATTTTTGGATATAATTCGGTTACTTATTTCCAAAATTGGCATCAATTTCTCTGTTCCAGCTTTAGTTTGGAATTACATGTCATAACTATTGTGCAAATACCATTGGGGTTTTCAAAGCCACGATGGTAGAAAATCAACTGTGATTCCTCCGGGACTCAAGCCACATATCTTCCATTTGCTGGCTAGGCATGCTAATCACTAAGAGAATGGGAATAAATTAATGACTTTCAGTATTAGAAGCTAACATGTATAGATAGTGCGAACTAGATTTTAAAATTTCCTTTTTTAGAAAAAACCACAAATAAAACTTATTTCCATCTGTTATTCTATCAGGTCAAATAATGGCCAAATATCTGCATATTCCGAATTGTCATTAGTATAAAAGTTTCTGATTCCAGGGACCGTAAAGCAGGAATAGATAGATTGTAAGCAAGTAGCCTGCGAGTTCTGCCAAAGAGACCGAGTCATGTCTAGACGCTGACTGCCAACGATTGACAACTTCGAAAGTCCTTAGACTACGAAATGACCAGCTCCACCTAAGACATTAGTTTACTATGTTTACAATTAGTTTACAATGTTTCACATGAGCTATATTATGCTACTTTCTTCACTATTCAAGTTGGTTTCCAGAAATAAAACCATGTTTAACCGAAACTGCTGTGTCTTGCATAAATCTAGACGCGAAGTCAGATTAACTTAACTTTACATCTAAGTCAGAGAGAACTACGGCTACAGGCTAAGTAAGTTTAAAGCTTAGGTTCCAACAATAGCTTTCAAAGAAAAACAGGAATATAACGTAGCTCTGAAAAAGAAATTAACCATCAAAACTATTAGTTAGTGATTTTTGTAAATCTAAAAATGATGAGATATTCTTCTGGTTAAAAAATTTAACATGCTTCTTATGGCTTTTTAGAAACATTGCAAAAAATAGAGAATAGCTCTAAAAAGAATGGCTTTTGAGGATGTAGTAGTTAGAGGATAAAAGTGCAATTAAGCAACATTTTGTTGATAGAGACCGAAATCATAATGAAAGCGTTACATAGTAAATTAGGGCTACTGAAGCAATTAGCAACAGCTTCGTATAAAGAAAGTTAGTGTTTTAATTATATATCAAACAAATTCGCTGAATATAACACAGAAATCGGCAAATATTGCCATCCAATAGGCATAATACCTTATTTCTACGCGGTTTGGTAAATATTTAAAAATTTTCTCTCGTCGTTGTCCACTCCAAAAAAGCATGCACTATTGCCATTTATTACTCCCAATCTATTTATTATTACTCCCATCTATTTATTACTAAAATTATTATTTAAATAGATGGGTATCCCATCTATTTATTACTCCCAACAGGCAGTATTACCATTTATTGACAGACGATTATTTAAATGTTTTACCATTCCTGCATATAACATATTAATCGAATAGCCAAATGCTTGCTGTGAAGTAATTCATGGGAAATAGCTGAACCCATCGGACCTTTAGCTATCTCACCCCTGACCATAACGTTGCCCAGGGCGAACTGTGGAGATTGGGCCGATATTGCATCCGCGAAAAGTAGAGTAGAACTCACACAGACAACCAAGCCTCTCACGTGAAAATTCGCAGCCAGGAGTTCAGATTAGTAAACATTTTAGCATACATTTCAGTAGTTTAAAAAAAAAAGAGAAAGAAAGAAGAACACTTCGTGAATTTCATTTCTCATTTAGCGAAATTTATGAACTAAGTTCTCTCAATAAGATTTTCTTTAAACAAAGCATACATTATATTAAAAAAAGATTGTTTGTGCCAAATTTTTCCGTCACAATTAGCCCTATGTGTTCCATTCCTCATGACATTAATATGCATTATTACGAAAATAAGTTATTTAAAATTTACTTAACGGACACAAACTGACAGAATTTTCCAGTTTGTGTACGTTACAGTGATAATGCATTTATTCCGTTTGAATTAAAGATTTAATAAAACGTTCTTCGGTCTTGAATTCAATAAATGCTACTATCCCTCTTCCGAGCTCAAACCATTTAATTCCTTTTTGTTGTTTGACATTCTGGTCACATGTAATGAATCTAACTAAAAATTACTGTATATTACAAACATTCCTCAATTGCCGAAACCCTCATTTCAAGTTTTGCCATTCTGCTAAATAGAAGTTGGTAAATTTAAACCCCAAGGCGTTAGCCCAGAAGGGCTATTAATTTCATTTTGCCATTTTGCGTTGAAAACTTTAAATGTCGGTTCACTTTTCAAACTGTTGCCACCAGTTATTACAGCCCGGTATTATATTTAAAGAAATTAAACAGTGAAGCATCTACGTAAATGTATGTATGTTTCTGGCATTGTGATAAAACGACGCTACCTAGAGCCAACAAATTTTGAATAACGTACGTTTCCAGTCGAATATGGGCATCTGAAAGCCCAAATTTGGAATTTGGAACTTGTTTTATTATATATTTCATATTTGTAAAACTGTAACGAATTTTTGATTAAGAAATTAAACAATTTTAAAGCGAGCAATGGCAACACTGTACGGGGGGAAAAAACACCTTTTTATCTCCAGCGCGCGGAATTGTGTATCGAAAATTCTAAAGATATGCTCATTTTGAAACTATTTTGCGATATTGCTGTTGGACTGAATTTTATGGTTTAAGTGCGAAAAACATGATATTAATAAATAAACGTAACCCATAAAACTTTAAAAAAACACTCCTTTCGCCGTAGTGTAAAGTCTGAAAGCTTTTAGATTTCTTTTTTTTTTTTTTTTTAATTTATATATTTATTTACTTTTTCCCCACTCACAGTATGTTCCTTCAAGTCAGCCTCTTGATCAGGAATTTAACTATTCACAAGCGACTGCAACTGATAAAGGTTTCTCATCCCACATTACTGACTGAGAAACGCAAAATCCTTTAAATCGTCCCCTCTCCCCGCAAAAAAAAAAAAAAAAAAAAAGAATTTAATAGCTATTGCATTCTATCTTCGATTATTTATAAAATTGTATTATTATAAATTTAAATTTCTTGTCTGTCTGATGCGAATTCTTGGTGTATCTGTTATAATCCTGGCTAGTTAAAACAAATGAAATTCCGAAATCATCCACTGTGTACCGTTCTTGATCGAGAAACTACAGTTTCGAATTCTTTGCTACATGAATTATTCAAATAAATTTGCTTAGCAGTGTGAAGGGGAGACGAGTTTTCCAAATCCGGCAAACGTGAAGGCAGATAGCCTTTGTGATTTGCCTCAATCTAGCCTATTCTATGTATTTAATAGGTGAAGTTAATTCCCTCGAAGCTTTTGGCATGCATAAAATATTTCTGTTTTGGTTAATGATCCATATTGTAATTTCCATTTATACTTTGTATTTAAAGCATTTAATTCTTAATTGTTTAGTTTACGTTTTTATCCACTTAACAGTGTTAGAGCTTTCGTTTCGCATCATTTGTTCAAAAATCTCTTGAAAGTTCTGTATTTATACCTAACAACATATTTCTGTTCATCTCATTTTTGTCTTGTATATTCTTTCTCCTTTCAGCATGCCTTGGTGTTGTAACGGTAACACACTCGGCGCGTATTCGAGAGGTCCAGGTTAGAGTCCCGACGAGGGCATTGCTCATTTTTCACGTCTCCTGCTTCAAAATATCCTAATGACTATACAAGTGAATGAAAAAGAAATTCTTTGAGCTTCACAGCTGCTATGCTGTACATTTTATTTATGGTACACCAAATTCGGTTGCTTAATATTGTGTTTTCCCATATGATCCATAATGATAAAAGATTTTAAAAGGATGGAAAAAGAAATTCTTTGAACTTCAAAGCTGCTATGCTGTACATTTTATTTATGGTACACCAAATTCGGTTGCTTAATATTGTGTTTTTCCATATGATCCATAATGATAAAAGATTTTAAAAGGATAAAATAGAGATAGATTTCATTCGTTAAATGTCATATATGCGAAATACTTGGGACTAGAAGTATTTTGGGTTCGGACTCAGTCTTTTATATATATATAATGCAATCAGTACCTTGGAAATAGAATCCAACTTCTAAGCACGTAATTTATTTACAAGTCGTATGCACATGATAAACATAACCTGAATGTAATTTTTTGCACTCTTTTTAATCACATTGAACATAAAACAAAGTCTGTCCTTTATACATAAAACAAAGTTTGTGCTTACAGAACCATCAAATGTGTCACTATCTCAACCATTTATGGCTGTTGTCTGGATCACTACGGACCTTGAGTCTGAACTTATAAGCCACGGTTAAAGAAAACATTTTAAAAAATGTTCCCTTACTAATAATTTCTAGTTGACAATATAATGCGTCGTTAGTATTAAGAAAAACGTCTTAAGGCATCTCTGTAGCTCATTAACTTTTTATTATTACCTTTCGTGGGCGTCCTTGCGTGGGGAAATCTGGGTGAACGCTGAAAAGACACATTACAGCTGAACGACGCATTAAACGACACTTTTTCCCCTCAGGTATCTGAGAACCGTACACTGTGATCTTGCGCTCTAACTGTCGTCCATTAGCTAAGGTCAGGTACGGAATTCTTCACTCTTAAAGTGCCAAGTTCCGGATTTTTGATTAGAGGTAGTCCAAATGTAGTAGGCTGCTGAATAGTCTTAGATTCTCAACGATTTTTCTTCACAAATGGAGAAGATTACTGTCACACAAACACACGCACCCACATTATAGGTGTGTATGTGTGTGTGTGTAATAACTGTAACTGACGTAATAACTGAAATAGATTCTGTAGAGAAAGGTATAGCTGTAATGGAATTGGAGGTGATTTATTGCGTAGATCAGTGATTCTCACCCAGTGTGCCGCGACACTTTTGTATGCAGCCAAATTTTAAAAATGTACATAGTAAAAGTTATAATGAGTTTAACCCTAGTATACGGTACACATGAGAATTGGCGAAAATCGATTTTTAAGACATTAAAATAAGTACGCCAATTGTGGTACCCAAGCCGATTTTGGTGCTCTGAAGGAGAGCGCATTTCGGAGCATTTTCGCGTATGTTAAGTACATAATTTAAATTGAGAAGTTCTGACTGCTGCAGATGGGAGACTAGTTTACTTATCAAATATTTTTGTTACTTTTAATAACATAAATTCAAGTATGCAAGTGCCGAAGGAAAATGTATTAAACTTAACAGATAAACGGGTGGGATTCCAAAAATAAATAATTGTATGGAAGAATAAAGCTCAGGAAGGCAATTTGGAAAAGTTTGAGTCAGACCCAAAAGATTTTAATAATAACATTCATAAATTTGTTATTGACCATTTGACAACATTAGAGGAGAGAATTATTCATTATTTCCCAAATTTAGATATAAAAAAATTGATTAGTTTCGTAATCCGTTTGTGATAGGGCCCACCAGCGGCCGAGCGGTAAAGACGCTGAGCACTGGTAGTTCGGTCCGAGGTTCGAATCCCGCGAACGGGCTGGCTGCATGGGCGTTTTCGTGGTTTTCCCCATGTGTAACGTGTATACGAGCCAGTTTCCCCTAGAAAGTCCTCCACGAAGGCATCCCTCCCCCTAGGCAGATAGCCCTCGTGTGCTTTGCCATAATTGAATAACCTAACCTAATCCGTTTGTGATAACGAATACGTCTGTATTTGAATTAACTTTGAATGAAGAAAAAGAACTCATTTCGCTTTCTAATAATCGAGATTTAATTTTAAAATATTCGGAGGAATCAATTAATTCATTTTGGATTAACATTAGATGCGATTACCTCATGACGGCCAAAAAAGCTTTAAAAATATTTTTACAATTTTCTACATCTTATTTGTGTGAATTCGGATTTTCAGTATTAACCAACATAAAAACGAATAAAAGATAGACACTGTTAAATGTAGAAGATGGTATGAGAGCAATATTGCCATTTTTACGACCAAATAAATAAATATAAATGAAATTATCAAAAAACATCAAATTTCTCATTAAAAGTATTCTTATTATTAACTTGTAATTAATATTTTAATAAATGTACTGCTGTTTTTGTAGTACATATTATTTTATTTTACATTCAAAATTATTATCATAAGCTATTTTACACGGAGTATTATAGGTAAATAAACAACTTCTAAACTTATCTTTTTCTTTGTGTGCCGCCAAATTTTGAAATCGTTAAAAGTGTGCCGCGACAAAAAAAAAAAAAGTGTTGGGAGTCACTGGCGTAGATGTATTGAAGAAACTGCAGACAGACATGGCAGTAAATAAACATCCCATGATTTTATTACTGGATAATTAATTCTCGAGATACATACTGTCATTCACACATCACCATGGGCGCAATATGCGCTCCACAATTTTGGAAGCTTAACACACCTTCAGACAATGAACGATATACAGATGAGCTGTGACGTGTTACTTCGATAGAGTCAAGCAAGAAACTGCGTAGTTATTCTGTATTGAGGTTTACTTTAGGTAAAGGAAATGGAATAAACATATTTTTGTAATGGAATGTGTGTGTTGAAATGGTCGGTTGAGCTTTGGGTAAGAGCTTTCTGCTGGTATAAATCGTTGTTTCCCGTAGGAATTTTGAGCGGTATGTATCGCTAGACAAAAGCAGAGTTCAACGATATGTACTTTTTGTATAAGGCTGCGTCTAAAACGGAGCAGTTCATTAAAAATGTATATCGATGAGCTCAGCGTTCGTATATTTATTTATCCAATTTTATTCAAAATCGAAGCCAATTTCAGGTTGCTGTTTTGGCCTAGTTTTAAATTTTGCATTAGCACGTTTCTTTCCCATTTTAACATCCACTAAATTAAGTGAAAGACTCTTGAGAGTTACAGATTCAATAAATCCTTTTGTAAGCGAATATTAATATAATTGTAATTTTAGTTTTAATATAGTGCTGCGAAATAAAGAAAATATTAAGAAAGATAAGTTCAGTAGTTCTTGCACCTTATGCTTGAGGATTGTAGCATTCCACATTGTTATGAGTGCCTATTATGTAATACTAATGGCTACTACTAAAGGTAGTAATTTACTAAAGACAACTTGTTTTCCTTTCGGTTTTTTTTATCTTGCTTGGTTATATTGAGATAACAGCATGTCTATAAAGTTTTAAGACTGAATATCTTCAACATATCCCAGTGAAGCCGTCAAGCAATAATTAGTGGCAGTATTTACAGTCCGAACATAATTTTTGTAAAATGTCGTCTGACTAATTCAAATGGAATTTTTCGTCTGATTTCATGCAGGTCATATTATTAAATATTACCTTGGGATTAAAGATGAAGAAGCGATAATGGTTTCGTCGTATGGCCGACTATCTTCTACCAGTTTTTTTAGCCCAAAGATGCGCTAGCACAAAAGGGCTCTGTAATGCCAGTAACCCCATGAAACAGAAAAAAAGTGTTTAACTTACGGTATTGAAAAATGGCAACTCATAGTATCCCAAAAAGCACGTTACACCATATCGTGAGCTCGTAAAGACAGAGCTTGAAAATTTAGATGGAGATTATCTTTAGAACTGGAGGAAGTCGTACCATTTTTCTTTTCTTCAATGAAGAACGTTTTGTGATCCTGCGGCCAAGGGTACAGATATTTCTTTAAAAAAAAGGTCTCCTGATATAAAATTCCTACAGAATATGTTTATCCTGTGAGATGATTCAAACTAGTAAAGAAAAACTTCCGCTAATTTAATCATTTGTATTCAGCATCACTCTTGGAGACAGTACCAAGGAATTCCTGAAAGTAACCTATGAAAAATTGTTGTATTTCACAGCTACTGAAAAGGATAAAATACATTTCTTTTTCTTGATTGTATTAATATGATTCAGACAGTCTCGAAACGACATTTTGCATCGATTCACTATAAACAGGGTATCTCTTTTTTAATTGTTGCCCTCAAATATTATCGCCCTGTTTTATATTTAAAGAAATTAAATAAAGAAGAATCTGCATGAATGGGCGTATGCTTTTTGTAATGCAAAAGAAAAACGGTACCTACAACCATCAGATTTCGAATAACGTAATCCTCCACCGAACATGGGAGCATGGAAGCCCAAGTTTTGAATTTCGAATCGGTTTTATTGTCTATTTCATATTTTGTAAAACTTTAAAGAATTTTTGATTAATATTCTCAACGATTTCTGAGCGAGCGATGGCAACACTGTACGGGAAAAAAAATTTATCCCTATCGCGCGAGACTATCTATTGGAAATTCTAAAGATACGCTGTTTTTAAATATTTTTAGTTAAAGGGACATTAGCCCATATGCTCTCGAAACTTGTGTGTGTGTAAATGAAAAACAAAATGCTCGTTTGGGCGTAATATAAAATCTGAAATATTTCAGATTTTTTTTTTTCCAATGGCAGAAATTGGCCCTCAGCCGACTTCGGCTTGGCCGCTACTAAGGCCAGAAGTGGTGGTCACTTTATTATGGAGACACCTAATAGGTGGGCCACCTTTGCCTCCTATGAAGGGACGGAAAAATATAGCCATGCCTTTTCCGGGATTCGAACCCAGGCCCTTTGGTATCGTAGACGGCTCCCCTAACCACTATACCGTCTGGGCGGGTTTTTTTTTCAATTATTAATTTATTTGTTTAATTTATTTGTTAAAGTATAACTGTTCTTAATAATTTTCATTTTCATAATTTTTAATCATCTGCTTACTTGATATTTCCAGGCTACTTTTTGTCTCATGAAGGAAACTCACCTTAGTAAACCGTTTTTGAGACTATTTTGAAAAGATTCTAGAAATTTAACGAGGGCATGGAAATTATTCCAATATTTGACTACTATGAAGCCATCCAAAAGCTCTGTGAATTTCATCAGAAGGAAGGCACAGAAGCTTAAGCAATCAGAAAGTTGTTTTCTTCAGATCTCAATTTGTTATAAATTTATTCCTAAAACTTTGAAGACTCAATTTATATGCTTAACAAGGCCACTGAAATCCTAACTGAGGAAAACAGTCATTAATTAAAAAAAACTAACCTTAAGGGATGATGTTTAGTGCCTTGATGGACGAAATGAGTGAAAAAGAAAACACTCCTTTCTTTCTAGACTTAATGGAATTCTAATCTAAAATTCGTGTCAAGCAAATCAAATATTTATTGCATTCATGTTATCAGATCAAAAGAAACTTTCTTTTCATTGGCTGCAGTCTCAGTAGAAGCATTGTAACTTTCTATTGATTACGATTTGCAAATGAAAAAAAAATATTAAATGGAATTCGTAATCCAGAAATCCA
>KK121334.1:105443-121089 GCA_000611955.2 Stegodyphus mimosarum
TTAGTAATTGCAAGTTCGTGACTTTGACCAACCGGCTTCAGTGTCTCTCAGTTATCTGTTGGATCTCATTAAAGACCATTCTTGAGACTTTATTATCCGATGCAAATCATTTTGTATGATAACGATGCTGAACTTACAGCCGCGACACGAATGAAAGAAATCTCTCCAGACTCAAGCAGAAAATAATTTAAACAATTCTTTTGTTCTGGACTCAGACATTACTAAGACGCAAATATTTATGATAGTTTCTGTCTATCTATAACGGCTCATTATTAAAAAGGAAATCATACCGAAGCAAATACAATGATGGTAACCAAGCTAAAGTTCTTGATGAAGGTAAAAACCCAAGATTCGTTGAGAATACTAAATATGTTCAAACTGATAACGCGTATTTACTTTAAACTGTGCTTAAGGTATATTTCACCTTTAAAAGTTTGATAAGCTTGAGGATATAAAATCCGTATTTTTGAACAATAAGCAGCAATCACCTACTAATAAACATCTATCTGATATGTTCTGAAACTGAAGGTTTGGATTTTTATAAATATTGGTTTGTTCGGAAAATAATTTCGTTTTTTTCTAACATAAGGTTTAAATAGATTTTTTTCACAACTAATTTCATAAACCGCATAGTCATTATGTATTTTGACAGCTGATATAGCAAGGCTTGCTTGTGAAAAAGTTCGATCGATTCCACGCAGTAGTTTTTGGTTGATACCCTTTGAAATATTGGAAATGGAAAGCAGCATTTTTGGCATATTTTACGTTTTTACTATCCGAAAGGTTAAAATGCTATTCAAGCAAGAAACAAATTAATAGGTGTGTATGGAAGAGATGTACTGACAGAATGCCAGTGCCAAAACTGGTCTGCAAAATTTGGATTCGGCAATTTTTATCTTGAAGATACAACACGTTCTGGAAGGTGTAATTTGCGTATTAGTTTCTGTAAAAATTTTCTAGTTGATACGTTTTCCATTTGTTAATTCCAATCTAATTAAAAAAAGTTCAAATTTGAATATTAATTAATACAAAGCATTTTCAAAAGATAGATTGCGCGGTTACACATTTCTTCACTTGTTGGTCGCAGGCATTTAGATTCATAAGAAACCATAATTAATGACTTTAAGATCGCAGCAATTTTGATCGCATGTCATGGTTTTGTAAAAATACACGGAACTTAAATATTATGCCGGCTCTTTTTTAAGAGGCCTTCCAATTAGTAAGTTATCTTAATATCCTACTAAAACCATTTAGAGAGGAGACGCGTTCGTCGTATGCGAAAAATTTCAGAAAATATGGCTAAAATTATGTAATTTAAATAATTTTTGCTAGAAGAAGGGGGTGAAAGAAAGAGAAGTTAGAAGTATTTAAGAGTTAATAAAGACTGAATTTCTTAAATATGAAATTTCGAATTTTTTATTTTTACGTCTTGTAATTTGAATCCTGTTTTTTTAAAAGTATGTTCTTCTAATGGAAAAGTCATATTAGCAACCGAAAATCTAACACGCGCGGTTGTATTTGTATACAATTCTCAAAATCTTTTAAGTAATAAAACGTCTTTAGTATTTTTTATGATCATGAGGATGGTAATTTTAGCCCAAAGGGGCAATTTGCCCAGAAGGGCTATTAATTTCGTTTTGGCATTTAACATTGGTTCGCTCTAAACGGGGTTTTACTTTCAAATTGTTGCCACCAAATATTAGAGCCTTGCATTATATTTAAAGAAATTAAATAATGAAGAACTTGCATGAAAGTATGTGCATTTCTCGCACTGTGAAAAAACAGCGGTACTTAGAGACATCAAATTTTGAATAAAGCAGTTCTCCACTCGAATATGGGCATCTGGAAGCCCAAATTTGGAATTTCTTTTATTAACTGTTCCATATTTTATAAAAATGAATTTTTTATTAACAAATTGAACGATTTCAAAACGAGCAGCGGCAACACTGTACGGGGAGGGGGAAAGGAAAAGAAAACATTTTTATCTCCAGCGCGCGAGACTGTCCATCGGAAATTCTAAAGATAGGCTGTTTTTAGTTATTTTGTGACATTGCTGTTGAATTGAATTTTATAGCTTAAGTGCGATAAACACAATATTCAATAAACAAAGGCAACACACAAAACGTTAAAAAAGCGATCCTTTGGGCGTAATATAAAATTTGAAAGTTTTCAGTTTATTATTATTATTATTATTTGATTAGTTTATCTATCGAAATGCAAGATAAAAAATCCGCTTGTGCTTGACTACTTCGCCTCGGTTTTATTGACATAACTCAGAATGATTTAAATTTGATGTATTTTAAATAAAGAACTAAATTAGCCATAGCCGTAATATGAAAGACCTTTGACTCATTCCTTAAAGAGGTGCTATGATTGATTCTACGACCTTTCACTCGAGGGCTATCTTTTTAAACAAGCTTCCTGTAACACCTCATATATATCCCGTAAATTGAAAGCAGAATATCGCTATGTTTTAACAGTGGTTTCTTAATAGAGTAGGAAAAGGGAATTAGTAGCTTTTAAGCGTAGATGACTTAATTCATGTTTATTGCCCATGCAATAAACACAATAGCGTGAACATTAACGCTTGGTAACACGCGTCACGCATCAAACTCCACTTCATAATCACGCGAATAGAACTTTGATACAATTAACTGTCTACGCAGCCGATAAATGCCATTTGCAGCGCCATTGATTGAAAGCTGCTGGTAGTAGATTCCTCGGGGAGAAAGGTTCGAGGACAATCATTTGGGAAAGGAATATTATTATGAGTAAATAACCCGTTGTCATTATAAAATCAGTAATGTTTCTGCTATGGAAATGAACGCAACTTCTAGCATAGAAGTGGACGGATCGGATATGCTAATAATGCATTACCGGTCGAAGTGGCTGGGAAAGTGGACAGAACATAAATCATCTCTGCAGAGATATGCCGTAAATCTGCTTTGCAAGGGAGATGATGCTTCATACTTCGATTCGTTATTTGTTGCGGAATAAATTGTGCCTGGAACTTCATATCACGCTCTCTTTGTAGACTTGCCAACGAGGTAATAAAGCAGCTTCTAAACTTTATGATGGGTGTCCCATGAACATACCCCGTAATTTTCTGAAAATATCTGAGAAAATTTACATTTCAACCATGCAAAGTTAAGCAATACAAAAGAAAATAAAGTAGAATATGTAAGTAGAATGTGAATAGGATTTACTGTAATTCAGTGTACAAATTAAAATGGAGATCTAGGAGACTCTTGCAAATTAAAATTAAAATTTTCATTTACTTGTTTTATTTTATGTGATAAGAACTAGGTAAGATAAAATTCTCCCCTTAAGTCGCCTTTTCAATTTCTCCTTCTTAATATTAATATACTTGTAATAAATCTTTCCAAAGTGCGTCATTTCAGAATTTTAATGCCTATCACATTATAAGGTATTTCTCCCGCCTTCTTCGCATGTCTTCGTGGTGTAGTGATCAGCACACTCGACGCGTAACAGAGAGGTCCGTGGTTCGATTCCCGGCCAAGGCGTTGCTCATTTTTCATGACTCCTGCTTCCAAATACCGAATGTCTCTACAACATGTTTCTTATATAAAGCTAATGGCACATATATACTTATGTAAAGGCAAAAATTAAAGTAAAATCTTTTTCCAGTTAGAATTTAATGGACACTATAATTCATTAAAGCGATATTACGTTCCTCATTTATAAAGTTAGTTTAGTCTGACAATAGCTATTTATCATCTAATATCTTAGATACGAATACATAAACATATGCAACATATATTGATAATAATTATGTAATACAGTACCATACATAATCTGTGCTCTAATATCGTTGTTTTGTAATAGGTAACATGATCCCTTCCGTCTCTCCTTTTATTTCTGATATCAGATATAAATATGTGAAATGTAAAATGTAATTTTTGCAGATTCACAATAATGTGATACACAATAATGAAATACAATAAAGCAATATATAAGCTAAATTACAAGCTTGTGTATTGCTTTATTGCAGTAGTCTTCAAACATTATTCCATGCTGGGATTCCGTGACTCAAAATAAAAAAAAAAAAGAAACTGAAAGCCTTCAGATTTTTATATGACGCCCAAAGAGGCTTTTTTTAACGTTTTGTGTGTTACATTTAATTATTAAATATGATGTTCATGGCATATAAACCATAAAATTTAATTCAACAGCAATATCACAAACTATTTATAAAGAGCATAGCTTTAGAATTTCTCACAAAAAGTCTCGCGCTCTGGAGATAATTTTTTTCCCTCGTACAGTGTTGCCATTTCTCGCTCTACGTTACGCAAAATGTGATGTCTCTAGGCTCCGTTGTTTTTTCACAGTGCGAGAAATGTACATGCTTTCATGCAGATTCTTCATTATTTAATTTCCTTAATTATAATGCAGGGTTCTAGTATTTGTTGGCAACAATTTGAAAAGTGAAATGCCGTTTTATAGTGAACGACGCAAAATGCTAAAACGAAATTAACAAGCCCTTCTGGACAAATTGGCCCTTTGAGCTAAAAAGAAAATTATAAAGCATTCAAAATATTTCACTAGTGTTTATGAACTAAAAATACATTTATTTATAATTAATTTTAAGACTTAATATATGATCATAATGTATCAAAAGGAAGGATGTGCAATGCTTTGCTGCGAAATTAAACTGTTTTCTAATGAAAAATGAATTGAATTTAGATGCAGGTGTTAAAAATGACACAATGAAGTCCCTTTTCAATTAAAGAGAACTATAAGAGAATATTTCCCAGAAGGAAAAAAAGCAAGCATGATTTTATAAAGATAGCCATTCGAGTACTTCGATTAATTAAAATGCTTGCCAATGGAGAAAAGGGAGCAACTTATCCAAATAACAACAGATTCGATGTTAAATCTAAATTTAAACACGAGCAGCTTCTAAAGTTTTAGGTGGAGATTCATGCAGAATACACTATTTGTCACACGGCCATAAACATTGTAATGCATTTCCGGACAACTTATTTAAGTGAAGATTTTTCTCAATGTATGTGGCAACAAAAGAAAATGTTCAAACAAATTAAATGCAGAATTTTAACTGTGACTGCAGATAACATCAATAGAACTAGATTTTGACTGTTTGTGGAAAAAAGCAAGCGCACTCTTAACACGAAAGTAATATAAGGGTAGATAACACCTGGAACAGGTTGTAATACTATTAATGAATAAATTATATTAATTTTATATTCCAATTTTGTAATAAAAAATAAAATACTTTTCTTTAGTTGTCTTTACATAAAGTGCCTATAACATATTGATTTGCTTTAAATAATTAATTAGCATGTATGTTTCTAATGAAGGATGGGGAACCTTTTAGTTCTAAGGGTTCCATGTGTCCACAGAGTTTCAAGACCACTGCTTTACTGTGTTTCATTCAACAAATTATGAAAAAAAAATGTGAAAGCTTTTAGATTTTATATTACGCCCAAAGGTGTTTTTTTAACGTTTTGTGTGTTACTTTAATTTATTAAATATCATGTTCTTCGTACTTAAACCATAAAATTCAATTCAACAGGTACAGGTTGAAATGTAATAGGGCACCCAATGTTTCCTATAAGTAAATGGGTATCGCCCTATTACACTTCAATATTTATTTAAAAATTTCGAATAGGTTACAGAAATAAATGCTTAGCAATTGTAATTACATAGTACAGAAATAATGGTACAGAATCTTTACAGAATTGTACAGAAATAACTTATAATTACTTAGTAGTAGTAAATGCTTATTAATCGAATTACAGAATGGTACAGATATCATGGTACAGAATTTTTACAGAATTATACAGTTATAACATAATAGTACAGAATTAAATGCTTTGTAATAGAAAAATTTATTTGTAATTCTTGAGATAAGTATTTATAGTTAATGTATGAAATTATAATAATTGGAGTTACTGGATAACTGAGTTGTATTTCATTAAATAGCACAAATCGTTTCTCCTCTGGATGAAAGGTATACCATGGTATTTTCTATTTTCTTTCTGAAATGCTTATTTTTGATTGCAAAATTGAGAAAAGCATTGACATTCGAGGTAGGTAATTTAATATGAAATGCTCTAGTTAAGGGACAGGCATTTACATAATGATTAGGGTCTCCTCTATCCCCACACACACATTGATCAGAAGTAGAGATGTTTCTTTGTTGAAAGTATGTGGGGAATGGCCCATGTCCTGTGAGAAAGCAATTTATGTGGTGATTGACCATTGTGCATTGATCATTAACATGAGGAGCGATTTCATACAGTCTTCTACCTGTGTTGTTATTTTGCCATTCATTTTCCCAGATATTTGTTTTAATTTTTCTAAGATGAAATTTAAGGTAGGATTTTGGCCAAGGATGCTGTATTAATGGAGTATTATTGCATGTTATGGCTGATTTTGCAGCTGCATCAGCTTCCTCATTCCCCGTGGTTCCAACGTGAGCTTTGATCCATGAGATTCTCGGAGATAGGCGAGGATGTTGTGAGATACTATTGATAATTTGTTGAATCAGTTCAGATTTATGTTTAGTATTTTGGAGCGCTAGAATTGCTGACTGACTATCTGTAAAGATGTTTATTTGCTGCATATTGTTAATTATTGAATAATCAATTGCTAATTTTATTGCTAGGAGTTCAGCTTGAAAAATGCTATTTTCTTTGGAAAGACGTGCTTTTAGTGTAAATTTTTGGTTTTGATTTGGTAAGATAATACAAGCACATCCTACACCTGATTCCATTTTAGAGCCATCTGTATAGATAATAGAAAAAGAAGAGTTTTGAGCAGATGGCTTTAGCGTGCAAGACATTCTGGGGTTTGTATGCTATTCTGGGTGCCTGCTATAAGGATTTCCTGGAATTTCAAATTTTGTTGGATCAAGTATTTCTTCTTGTATAGCGCACGGTCTTCTTAATTTTAATATTGTACCTTTAATATATTCGCACTGTGCTGTAATATGGAGAGGTGGAATTCCAGAAAGGACACATAGAGCTGCATTAAGTTGTTCGATAACATTTGGTGAGGCGGAGGAGAAATGGGCGTTGAATCGCTTGTAGTAGTCTTTCTTTTCTTTTTGTCATTGGATGAGACCAGATTTCTGCACCGTAAAGAACTATCTTTTCAACAACTGTGTTGAAAAGTATTTTTTGGATGTGTGGGTTTAAACCCCAATTTAATCCTTGTACTTTTCTTAGATTATTTGCTAGTTTGGATGTTCTTGTTCTTATGTATAGCAGGTGCTCAATCCAGTTTAGTTTCTTGTCTATTATCAAACCTAGAAATTTAAGTTTTGGAACTATTTTAATTCTACTATTATTTATAGTAAATTTTGGAAGTCTTGTAATATTTTGAGATTTTTTGGGAAATATTATTGCTCTAGACTTTTCTTCGTTAATATTTAATTTAAGTCTAGCACACTGAGTTTTGAAAAGATGTAGCGTTTCATTCACATTAGATTCAAGTTGATTTCTGGATTTTCCACTTACTACAAATGCTGCATCATCAGCAAATGCTATACATTTGGTGTGGTCTGGCCATTGATAAGATATTATTGAATTAAATGTAAGGTTCCACAAATCAGTGCTCAAACATGATCCTTGTGGACAGCCTCGTTGTTGGATTTTTCTATAATTTTATTACTGTAAATGATTAGGCTCTTTCTTTCTGTTAGAAAATTTTGTAAGATAAGGAAGATATTTTTAGGACAGTTTGAAACTCTCAGTGCCTCTATTACGGCGGGCCACCAAATTGAATCAAAAGCTTTAGTTAAGTCTAAGCAGATAAGTGCTGAGTGAAGATCTGTTGATTTTTTGATAGTAATTTGGTTTAAGGCTGAGTCTATTGCGTGTGTAGTTGATTTATTTGGAGTAAAGCCGTATTGATTACTACTTATAAAGTTGATTTTCGTGAGATGGTGGCGTAAACGACCAGCTACTGCTCTCTCTAGAAGCTTCCCTATGGCTGGTAGTAAATTAATTGGTCTGTAAGAGTTTGCATTATCAGGATCTTTATCTGGTTTTCTAAATAGGACAACTTAACTTGTTTTGAAGCATGTAGGAAAGGTATTTAAAAGAAGACATTTATTACACATATCTAAGAATAGCGTTCTGTCCGAGGAGTGAATTAGTTTTATTATTTGATTTGTAATACCATCGAGGCCTGGTGCTTTATTTTTAGGAAGTTGCTTGATGATATTTGAAATTTCTCGTAGAGTGAAAGGTATGTCATTTGAGGAATGTGGAGCAGTATTGTTAATTCTGATTGTTAATTGTTCACCTGTATCTTCATCGGGATTATCTTGTATAAAAACGTTGTCCATAATTTTTGATATAGCTACAGATGTTGCATCTTGATTTTGAAGCGAAGATTGATTAGTGTCTAAAGGAAGTTTTATTTGTGTCGGCTTGAAAACTTTATTCATACATATTTTGTATATTGAACCATAGGTATCTTTATTTTTGGTACAATATGATTTCCAGCAATTATTTTTGGCTGTCAGGATCATTCTTTTGTAAATTGCTTTTTGTTGTGAAAAAAGAATATATGCAGCATCTTTGGATTGTTGAGTTGAAGCTTTCTTCATTTTCCTATAATAAGCTCTTGTCTTGTTCCTTTGTGTTCTTAGTTCTTTAGTCCACCAGTTTATATTGATTTTATGATTTGATGCTTTAGTTTTGAAGGAAATTTTGCAATGATTTTGAATAAAGTTCGTAAGATCTTCTACAGCTTTATTAAGACTTCCTTTATTGGAGGAATTATTAATGTCAGAATGAATTCGGAAGAGGTCTTGTTTTATTGACTGAATAAAGTGCTTACTTGAGCTTGGGTTGATTTTAAAGCGGTGAGTAAAGCATGTTTTAATATTCACATTAATTGTAAAAGAAATTAACTTGTGGTCTGATAGGGAGATTCTTTCGTGAACCTCCCATGAGGAGATTTTATTAGCTAAGGAATAGGAGGTTAGTGTAATATCTGGCCAACCACGCCCATGAATAGTTTCGTAGGTTGGTGGAGCAGAATCAACGTTGTGGAGAAAGAGATTGTGAGATGCTATTAGGTTTTCTAATTGCTCTCCTCTTAGATCTGTAAGATTGTAACCCCACGCTGTATTGTGCGCGTTAAAGTCTCCTCCTATGACATGATGTGAATTCCGAAATTTTCTTATTATTGAGGAAAGAATATCTAAATTATTTTCTAGATTTTCTGATGGTGATGAATAGAATGATGTTATTATAAGTTGTTCTTCTTCATAGTTTAATGAAATTGAGATTATATCTTTATTTGCAAAAACTGTTATTGGGGATAGATTTTTGTTTATGATGAGAATTGCTGATCTGACTGAAGAACATTCTGTTGAGAAATGTTGATAACAGTTCTACGAATTTGGGATGGCACTCACTTTACCTTTAACGCAATAAGGTTCTTGTATAAGAATTATATCTGGATTTAATTCAGTTGATTGATGGATTAGGTTAAAAGTTGCTGACTTTGCTCGCTGTAAATTTATCTGTTGAAATTTAAGGAAATTTAAAGAAGAGTTTTTGATAAGAATTGTTGCCATCTTGATTATAGTTATTGAAATCTGATTAAAGGTGAGGAATTGTTAATTGGAGACAAGAATGCTATTAGGCTATTTCTTCGTATTCAGTCCTTGCTTTTACTTTCTGTAATTCTCTAAGGTATGTTGGACAAATAGCTGAGTAGGCAGGATGATATGCATTGAAGTTGGTATTATTTACATCATTTTGCAGCTTACAGTTGATACACATAGGATTATCTGCATTACAGTCTTTTATGTTATGGGCTCCTCCGCAGAATGCGCAGTAGTTTCTATACTTGCAGTCCTTTGGAGAATGTTCAAAGTCTTGGCAATTGAAGCAACGTCTAACTCCAAAAAATTCTGTTATTCTATGACTTCTCCAGCCATGATGAAAAATACCTTGGCTCATTAGAATTTTGAATACATATGGGGTACATTCTATTATCCATTTGATTGCGTTATTTCGTTTGTCATTTAGTTTAAATATGGGTTTAATGTCTGAATTATTGATTTGGAAGTTTTTAGAAATTATATCTACTATTTCATTTGCTGAAGTACTCTTTGCTAAGTTACTAATGGAACATTTCGGAGTTCTTGTAGTTGGAATTTTTAAGGTAACGAGTTGTTTGATTTTATCATTGTTCTCTAGTGTTGTGTTGATTTTATTAATGTCTTCCTTGTTTGAGCATGATACTACTAATCCACCTTTTCTCATGTATGAAATTTTGTTTATTTTCACTCCTAACTTTGAAATTGGGTTGTACTTTTCAAGATTTTCTTGGAGCTGACTATTCGTCATATTTTCCTTAGGAAGGATTATTAAAGAAGGAAGATGATTACGACTTTGATTTTGATTGGATTTGAGAACATCTGCGTAAGATTTGCTCAATGAAGTTTGTTCATTGTTGCAGCAAATAGGTGAGGTAGCCATATTATATTGATTGGAAGACACTGAGAAATTGTTGTGACATTGATGATCACGGAGAATTGGGTTAGATGTTGACAAACGTTGACTCTGAAGAGGAAAATTAATTGTTCTGTTCTCTTCTAAAGTATTATTACATATTGGAGAAGAGGCTGTATCTATAAACTGCTGTGGATGGGAAAGTAATAAGTTTGCATCATAAGCTGAGGTATCATTAGGCATCTGGTGAGGTGTAGACGGATGAATTCCTGGTTTGGATGAGTATCCAATATTTTTTGTAATTCCTTCTATAGCCGTGTCTTTAAGAAAGTCGATTAAAGTTGAAATAAGTCTTTTGATAAATATTTTTTACTATTCTTTTTACTCTGAAGGAGTTCCAAACATTTGTCATATGCTTCTTGAATCTTCTATTTATTAACTTCTTGATCTTCTGCCAGATCATTGATTTCAGGCAGTGTATTAGGGATAAGAGATGGATCCAGATGCTGTATTAAAGTTCTTGATTCCATATTTGTATAAGGGTTTATTTCAGGTATGTCCATCGAAGAAAAGCTCGAAGAACGTGACTTTGACATAATTGTTATTAGGGCAGATTTAGTATGATTATTTTATGTGGGTAGTTTGAATAGTTCTTAATTTGTTATTTGGTATTAATAGAAAGTGCACTGAGATATTGAGAATTATATCAAATGATTTTTTTTAAATAACAGTCCTTTCCTAATTACTATAAATATATTATATTATCACTCTATGTAACAGAAATTCTTAGTTGTACTTTGAAGTTTTAAAAACCTTTATTGAGGAGGTAAATAATAGCTAAAATATTAAAACTGTATAATATGTGTATTACTTTTATATCAGCTATAAAATGTTTAGTAGTTTATTGCTCCTTGTATGAAAATTTATTATTAAAATTCAGGCTTAGTATATTTTAAATACTGTATAATTATAAAATTATTTAATAAAATTTAATTTTTGCAATAATTTTTGCATGTGCCATGTATCGCAATTACATGCGCAATGAGGACAATGAAATTCTATGGATTTTAAAGTTTAAAAAAAAAATATTGCTAAAATTTAATAAAAATTTTTATAACTTTAAAAATTCTTAATATATTGGGATAAAATTTATATATAAGAAAGAGGAAATTTTTCTTTACAATCCTGTTATAAAACTTAAATAAAATTTATGGAAAACTTTAGTTTATTATTAAAATAGGGTTTATATATTTGAAGTTACAGCGTTAACGTCTATAACAACAATGGTTTTCTAAAAAGAAATTTATATGTTAAATATTTATTCAAGACTGATTTAAAGTTACTAATTACTATTAAAATGCTTTATATTATGATATAAAACTTATTAATTATGAAAGAAAATATTTTTTGTAAATGACTATTATAAAAATTATTACGTAAATTATACACACTTTCTATCATTTATGAACTAAATCACATACCTTTACGTTAGATGGTTGGGTTATTGTTATTTGTTGTTCAGGAGTTAATCTTTCAAAAGTTTATCTTGCTTCTTAATGACTACTCACAAGTGGTTGGGCGTATCCCTTAGGCACTGGTATCAGGAGATTCCTCTCTTTGAGGGCTTTCCGGTGATATAACTTTTAATGTTCAAATAAAGTTTTATACGCACTACAATTTCTTTACTTTACTGAGCTTTGAAAAACACGTCATTCATTCAATGCACACGAGCAACAGTGTAATTCAATTCAACAGCAATATCGCAAAATTCCGATACACAGTCTTGTGCGCTGAAGATAAAAATGTTTTTTTTCCCGTACAGTGGGCCCACCAGCGGCCGAGCGTTAAAGACGCTGAACACTGGTAGTTCGGTCCGAGTTTCGAATTCCTCGAACGGGCTGGCAGCATGGGCGTTTTCGTGGTTTTCCCCATGTGTAACGTGTATACGAGCCAGTTTCCCTTAGAAAGTCTTCCACAAAGGCATCCCTCCCTTTAGGCAGATAGCCCTTGTGTGCTTTGCCATAATTGAATAACCTAACCTAACCCGTACAGTGTTGCTATTCCTCGCTTTGAAATCGTCGAATTTGTTAATCAAATATTCTTTAACGTCTGACAAAATATGGAACTGATAATAAAACAAATTCCAAATTAAGACTTTCAGATGGCCATATTCGGTGGAGTATTACATTATTCAAAATTTAATGGCTCTAGTTACCGTTGTTTTATCACAGTGCGAAAAACATACATACATTTGCGCAGATTCTTCATTATTTAATTTCCTTAAATATAATGCAGGGCTGTAATATTTGCTGACAACAGTTTGAAAAGTGAATCAGCGCAAAATGCCAAAACGAAATTAATAGCCCTTCAGGGCTAACGCCCTCTGGACTAAAAAAAAAAAAAAAAGAGGGAGATGATTTGTGAATACCTACCTGTTATGAGGACATGAAAAAGCATGAGTGTCATCATCATGTGTTTTATCATGTTTAAATTTTTATCATACATATGTATGTGTTATATCTGTCGGCTGAAAGAAAGCATGTTATGATTATTAGTAGTATCTTAATGCAATATAAATTACACGCTTTATGTAGTATAAAATATTCAAGAATGAATTTATACTACATAAATAAAAAAATGCTCTTTTCGAAAGCAATTACGCTTCACAATTATAATTAAAATCGTAATTATAATAATAATCATTGCACTGAAATATATATTAACTATGAATCCAGGAGGAAAAACCTGTGCTCATAATTACACATCCTGTACGGACAAAACATTCCGTTTCCTAAAACTCGCCCATTTAGGCTATGAGAACATAACATAGGCTACACCTTTTTCCCCGTAATGCTTAACTGTCTGGAAAACAAAATAATGAAGAAAAGCGTCTTTTGATAAGATGGGCCACAGAATGTCTCTTATGCTGTTAGCAGTTATCTACATTTCTTGCCTCCAGCCAAAGCATTCGTTTGTCATTCTTCATTTTCCCCTTTGTGACGAAATCATTGTCACATACTGCACGTTCAAAAGTTGTTTTAAATTTTGGGTCAAAATGGAAGTTTGTTCGTTTCAACAAATATTTCAAAAACAGGTTGTTTGGAATGCTTCCATGTTATCTTTCAGAAAAACTTCTTCGCGAAACGTGCCTCTTTTTAATTTTGTAATGTATTGAAGTATGTGTTTTGAAATGTATTGAACTTATTGAAGGCGGCATTTTAAATTTTAGAATGTTTTATTCTTTCCTCAGTTCATTACATCACTATTCAGTTTTCCTAGTACGGTGGTTACCGAAATATTTTTTTTAAATATTAATGTTTTATGTGTTAAATTTATTTATTAAATATCACGTTGTTCGAACTTATGCCAAAAAAAATTAGTTCAACAGCAGAATCATAAACTATTTTAAAACAGCGTATGTTAAGAATTCCCGATAAAGTATTTGAAATTGCCTTACATATTTTTACATTCGCTATATTGTTTTTTTAAAAAACTAGCCGCTTCTGCGGCCAGCAGCCTAAAGTAGTTATCATAAAAAAGAAAAGTATGTAACGTTTTTAATGAGTCCAGCTAGTGCAATTTCATAAAAGTATCGAATATTTCTAATTAGACATCTCATGATATTATTGCATGTTTATTTAAAACAACCGCATTAAAAATTAGAAAAAAAATTAGGTTTTAGAGAGATGTAAATGGCATTAAAGAATAATATTTTCAAGACATTTTGAACTATATCGGCGAGTTCAATTCGTGTTAAAATTATGATTAGAAATTTGTGGTTTTATTTTATAAATTTATATATTCTGGATTACGTGCAAATTAGCTGCGTAAATAGGGACAAAATCAGTTTCCAAATACAGCGGTACTTCATTATACGTCATTAATCTTCTCCAGATGCTTGGACGTTTTGGTATTTTTTGGACGTATACCAAAAACACGTTTCCGATAAAAAGAAAGAGAAAATAAGTAATCCATTCTTATAGAAAATCCTATTGTTATTATTATAGCACTGTTTAATACTAAAGTACAGACTCTGTGGTGAAATATATATTGTGCATGAATGAAATACTGTGCATAAATGTTTTTTCTGTTATCCAGATCGAAAGCAGTTTCTCAACATGCTTGTCTCTGATTATTGTTTGGCAATCGATTTTATCCCCTTTGCAACGTTAGCCTATTTAATAGCATCTTTGTTTTCCATAGCCATATGTACTGTCGTTCTTGGCATGCGTAATGCAATAGCCTACGTGTAATCTTCATATTTTTTAATAATCTCCTTTTTCACCTCCATTGCGATGTAATCCTAACCATTTTCTTCGTTGCTTGACTCATTTTAACTTTCTCAAAATTTATTATTAACAAAGTTGTGGAAGGTCTACGCTAAAAAACACAAAATTACGTAGAATTCCAGAGTTATAGCCGGAGTTATTTACTGAATAATAGCAACAGGCGTACTAATGCTTATGGGCAGCCTTAGTAGTGTCTTGAAAGAGTTAAACACGAGTAGTGCACGCAATCGTGACTCATCGAACTTGAGTCGTATTCCGAACAAAAATTGTATACCAAACAAAAATTGTCGCCACCAAACAGGACGTATATCAAGTTCAAAGCAGAAGTATTCCAAGGTACCGCTGTATTTTGACGTCATCTACTATCACTGCTGTTATCTCATTGCATTAGTATACAACGGTACCACTGCATTTTGACGTCATCTGCTATCACTGCTATTATCCCATTGCAGTTTACTGTTGCATTTTTTATTTTCCATAAATAATTTTGCTTTATGTTAATGGTTTGTGACAGTATTTCTTTATCGTTCCGTAATAAACAAACTTATCATTTTTTAGACAGAACTCGGTTATTCCATCTTTGGTTAATCGGAACGTGCCTATAAACATTTTAACAAAACTTCAGTGACAGAAGTAAAAGGTAATCTTTTAAAGGTAACTTAATATGCTATATTAGGTCAGCATAAAAATAATGCCTGAACTAAACTAAGCCTTACATGGTAAGCTGTAGAATATGCGTAGTTTCTATTGATCTGGTATGAAAAAAACAAAACAAAGAAAAAATAAGAACTGTCATCTAAAGTATAATTCGAGTCTTATAAAGTATTACTTTAACTACCTGTGGGGACAGTGAACGTGTTAAGAGATGGTCAGCAAAAAAAAAAAAAAAAAAAAAAA
>KK121334.1:121112-140919 GCA_000611955.2 Stegodyphus mimosarum
AAAAAAAAAAAAAAAAAAAAAAAATGCGCTGTAAAGAGATGGTCAGCAAAAAATGCGCTGTAAAGTGAGGTTTTTCTCTAGTCCAGCGCTATTAAGGAAAAACCACATTTACAGTGAGTGCATGAACCGTTAAATCGCCGGTGTAGAGATAGGATTCGTATAGAAATGACAAGTGCAACATGAAGTTGACAGTTCCAGAGATCGAATTCGATAAGAAATGAAGAGAGTAAAAATAATTATCTTAATATTTTCAGAAAGAATGCGCCCTAGGATATTTATTGATAACTAATGTTAAATGCCATTTAAAAATAATCCGATGCAAACATGTTTTGTTGTCACAGAGAAAATTTTATTAAGTAGATTTAATTATCAGTAAAATTATACCAAACTTAATATAATGTTAATTGTGTAGTAAGCTCAGTATGATTTCAACTCTCGCAATTAAAAAAGAAAGGAGTGATATCAATTATCGGTTATATAGTATGTTGCCAACAGAAATTGTGTAATTATAAGCTTTGTGTTTCAGAATGTACAAAGCAGAATTTTAATGTAAAACGTTAATCTCATAATTAAAAAAAAGTTTTTATGCTTTCGCTGAGCTCGCTGTTTGTCAGTCTGCTCTTGAACTCACTCTTGCTAACACAACTTTTGTGTCTTTTTAACTTTATTATTAAACATCGCTTTCTTTGCACTTACGTCACATAAAATTCCACAACAAAATTGTAAAATTTTTAAAACCAACATATGTTTAGAATTCTCAACACAGTGTTTAGTGTTGCGATTAATTTTTTTTCAGTCTTTCCTCAGTTCATCATATCAGTGTTTAGTTTTCTTAGTAAAATGAATTACCCAACGCTTTATGTCTTTTTGTTATTAACTTTTTGTCTTTTTAACTTTATTTGTTAAATATCACTTTCTTCACATTTAAACGACATAAAATTCAAAGCAGAATCATAAAATATTTCAAAACAGTATATCTTTAAATTCTCGACAGAGTATTAAATGCTTCCATACACGTTTTTCATATTCGCTACATTATTTCTTTTAAAATAATACGTAACGATAACATTTGGTGAACAACATTCTCTTACATTTGAAAAGTAATAAATATAAAGTGTGAGGACTGAGATTAATAACGCTCCTGGTGCTAAAACCTGCATTTTATACTCCCTTCTATTAGAAGGTTTATTCAGGTAAGTTTTTCAATCTTTAATTTCGGGCTTAGAAATTCTCAAAGGGACTTAACTGTAACGAAAATAATTTTATGTGATGATTACAATAGCGATTGAATAGTGCTGACTTAGTTAATGGATGTTCGATTGTAAGCTTGTACAACCTGAAGCAAAATTGTGGGGGTTTTTCATACTATGTTTATATTTATTAAGGATATAAAAGCAAGTTATCAAAGGTGTTAAATTTTTATTACATTACAAGTACTTTAATCTTTTTAATATTCATTTCTGTAAGAATAAGTTTAAAATGCAAATTTAGCGTTTGCTCTACATTAGATCTTATTTCTTCAAGTTTCGCTTTATGTTCTACATGTTTCAAAGTAGGAATTTTAGAAGCTGCTATGTGTTAAATAAAATACACGAATGTTTTGTTTTCTATGAAGTTGTGTTAACTTCAGAAGGGTCTCAAAATTAATGCTACGTAAATGATTAAAATAATTTTTTAACTGCTAGAATTTAATACAGAATCATATCAGGCTATGTGAGATTGGAAGAAATTCTTAGAAATTAAGAGCTGCTGAAAGAATTGCAATGCAATTTTGAAAGGCAATTCGTTTGGCACCTCTCAAATTATAGCTAAGAAACATATGCTACACACTGGAGAAATAAAAGTAGAAATCAAGTGTAATTATGTTTCTAGAAAGCTATTTATAAAGTGTAGCCATTTATACATATATAAGTATGATGGTAACAAATATAAGACATTTTACCACTTTTATTTCAAATTGTTTATTTATTTTATTTATTATTTAAAAAAATATTAAATTGCATCTACATTTTATTTATGCATTATAATAACTATAAATATGAAGCAGGTTTATTACTAAACCTCTTTCAAAAGTAATCAGTTTCGTACCAAACGAAGTCTCATTGATTTACCGAAGTTCACCGGTATCAATGAAGTCTCAATGATTTATCAAAGATTGCCTTTCTTCTTTTTGTAAAACAGTCATATGTTTTGGTGTTGATTTTGCCGAATATCAGTTCAAATTAATAATATTCAAATGCAAATTAAAGGAATTTCTTTATAATAACACCAACATATTTAACTTTGAGTAAAATTTCGATTTGATTTCGCATTTTGAAATGATTTTTGCATTGATTTTGCTGAATATTAGTTCAAATGAATACTATTCAAATGCAAATTAAATGTATTTCGTCATAATGATAACAACGAATTTAATTTTGAGTAAAGTTTCCATACAATTTATACACTATTTACATCTTAATTTCAATTCTGCTTTAATACAATTTTCCTAATTACCAGTGCGATATTTGAACTACATTTTCATACCATGCTCATGGTAACAATTAACGCCATTTGGCCCCATGAACCACAACCGACTCCTCCGCACTTTAAGCGCGAAAATGCAAATTCTAATCCGATTCATTCGTTTCCTAGGTGAACCAAAAAACTCGGGCGTCTGTTAGTAAACAGCCTTGGCGACCGTGACCCTCAAAAATGATCAGGGAAAAAGAAGAATCTATAGCAAGAAATCCACCGCGAGAGGGAAAGAAGAAAAACAAAAATGCACCAAAAATTCTTCGCTTCAGCATTGACCTTCCATGCGCAATCACGTGACGCCAAGTCAACGACCAACGGCAGACGCCGAAGTACTGCCATTGGTTCTGACGTCACAGGCGGCGGGAGGGCATAAACGCTAGGTAAAAGAGTGACCACGGGTCAATTTAGCTGAGGTGCTCGGCTGCCGAAGAGTTAGAATATCAAGGCATTCCGGAAGCAGCTAGGTACACACTGACTAATGTCACTTTGAGAGCCCGAAATTTTTAGCTCTCCGAATAAGATAATTACAAGGTAAGTGAAATAATTTATTTTTCAATTATCTTATAGATCTTAAAAAAAATTCCGAATTAATATATTTTTAATGTGCCGAAATTAGAATTAAGAATAAGGGTTGCTAAAAAAATCGACGAAAATTGTTACTAATTTTTTAAATATTACTTTTTCCTTTGAGTATAGTGCTTAATAAAAAAATATTTCCTTTCAGTATACCAATTGTTATTATATTATTAAACCGTACAAAAATAATTAAGAATTGTAACTTCAAAAAAAAATGTTTTCAGAAAACGGAAAGGAAATTTAACACCAAAATGAACAGTTATTTGAAATTTTAAAAATATATTTTGTATGATTTCAATATACTTCCTATGCTTTAATACATTTATAATTTGTGAAATTTCTAATTTGTTACAGTTTCTTGTTTTATTTTATAAGCTATATTTTGTTTTATTTTTTAACTCTTGTAACTATTTTTCAAACCGTAGTTTATTAGAGATTTCTTTTTCCAAATTTTCCATGCATAATACTTACAGATCCTTCAATGAAAATAGAAAACATATTTCTTCCGTCAATTAATGAGCCTGTTAAATAAGCATCATTTTATAGCAAAACATTTTTTAGTTTTAGAATTAGTCTATAAATAATAAATAAAATCGTATTAAAATAAAGTATGTTTGTTTTCTATATTATTTATTTGTTTTATTCGTTTACATTTACATTTGTAATTACAAAGTTAATTATCAAAATTCAGTACTTTTCTGTTACTAATATTTTAACATGCGAAAGTGAATGAATGTGTATGTTTCTATAATGTGTATTCGTTAACAAACAAAATGTTGTTAATAAAATATTTCTCTATAATTATAACATATTTATATCTACGAATTATACTTACACTAAATATGTATCGGAAATCAGTTTGAACATTTCACAGGTTTCATATATTAACTAAAATCAGATCTAGCGTGTATTATTTATTATATCTGCTATAGGATTTGGTTGATAACAGAAACTGATTTATATTCTATTATAAGTATTTCAAAACAGAACTACAGTGTATCATAATCAAATGTTTTCTGTCACTAAAATAAAATAGAAAATTTGCACTTCAATAGCATAAAATAATTTAACAACAGTCTCTATTTAATTATTTTAATATAGAATTATGAAACTAACAACTTCGACACGCAGCAGATTACAAATACTTCTACTCAAGCATAAGTAAACTACATTTTAATATATGTATAATGATTGAATTGAATATATAAGTACTGTATTTCCGCAAGTATTCGCTTTATTTTTTTTACTCATTTTTATCGCACGAAAATTGAGAGGGGAAACTTATGCGAATAATTTAATTTCCGAAGGATGCGGTTACAGTTAAGAACATAACAAATGAAAAGTAGTTATAGGAAAACATAGGTAATTACCATTATACTATTTCTTTAACAAAAACAACATTCCAATAAGATTGCATAGCAATATTAGCATTAAAATGTCTTCATTTCTACTTCCCTCTAACTTGAATCTCGCTCTGTTGTCTTTGCTACTCCTTATGACTTAAATAAATCATAAATAATTAGAGAAGGTGAATTTGCAGCTGATTCAGCGAATCGTAGACTGAACATCAGTTAATGGTTGTTCGCTGTGACGGGTAGGCTCTGGTATTAGGCTGGCATAAAGTTCATCATTCAAGGGAAAACTTCGACGTGACCTTCGCAGGTAGTTGGCGAGAGTTTGTCTCTGTTAGTGAAACGAAAACAATCGCAACGTGGATGAATTTATTTTAAAATTTAGAGAAACTCGTTCTCTGAGCACATAGAGAAAGAAAAAGTAGAAATTAAAAAAAAATATGGTTTTTAAATTTTCGGAATTTAGCGCATAAAAAGTACGTGGGGGGATACACGCAGAAAAATTTGAGGCGTAAAGGTTTTCAACCAATTTAAAAAAAAATTCTCTTATACTTTATAAAATAAATCCTGGCCGAAACGTATGTTAATTTAGTTAGTATTTAAAGAAAATCACCGGATAACGATAGATTGCTGTGTAGGAATAAGAATGCTAAATTGTGTGAACTTTCCCAATTTTCGATCCTTGTACTTGTCAGCGGATTTAATTAGAAAACGACGAAGAGAACTGACACCGCACTTTAGAGCGTTTTTGGCATAGTATTTAATCAAGGAGCGATAAATCGTCACCGTGATTGTGTTTTGAGCTCTGTATGAACACTGAATTCCCTCTGTTGAAAGTGTAGTTTATGTTCTATTTTCTGTAAATTGCTGACAGTTTTAAACTTATAATTAACTTTTTTGTTATTACTCTTTACACTGCATATTTTGTTAAATCTTTGATTTATTTTCTATTGCTTTAGTTGATTAGTTTCGATGTGGGAAGTAAGTTGCTAACAACAGATAAATTTACCTGGTTAGCAATCGGTTGGTAAGCTAATTAAGATTAATAAAAAATAGTATATTATAGAATAAGCGAACGTTACATTTGGAATTTAGTATAATTATTTTGTGTGTGATGACTATTTGTTTTATACGCCAAGACATTTTTTGTGAGTATTAATTACTAATTTTTCATTTCTTCTGTGCAGAAATACTTTAAATCACCTAAATATAGGTATGAAATAATGCTTATATATATATTAACAAAATAGCACATTTTTCAGGGATTTAATTTATAACTTTCAAATTCGTTTCGTTCATTTTTTCAAAATTTTGCATACATTTGTTTGCACATTTCTGGTTTTGCGCCAAAAATTTCACCCACCACCACCACCATTTGTTTGCATTATAAATTCGTTGAGATCTTAGAAATCAGTACTTTTACGGTATTAGTAAACAAGTTAATAATGTGAGCTGTTTTACCTAAAATAGAACCATAAGCGCGAAAATATACAACTTCAATTTCATCCTAAATCTGCTTAAAAGCTTACTGAAATATTTTACTAATAGGGGCACTGAAAAATGATTTAAGCTCGTTCAAAAATATTTGGCATTTTACTAAATGGATCATTTAATCTACGAGGGCTGTATATAAAGTCACATTTTTTTATTTGTTCAATACTTCCATTTCGGTAATAAATTTTGTTTACATAAAGTCCTGCATGTTATCTTAAAAAGCTTCATAACGGAAGATACTTATCTCGATTAATATTTAAGGAAATAATACCTGTAACCATGTTAGTTAGATACTTTGTCCATACGTTGTTGTGACTTATGTCACTTCTGTGACAATAACAAGCCCTCGACATTTATCGTGCTAAGGAATGTAAGATTGCACCTGTCGTTGACAAGAAACTTTAACACCATACAGGTGACAGCGCGACTTTAGCTAGTTCCGTCCCCAATTTTGATGAAGAGTACCGCAGGGGGACGGTTCCGAAGTCTCCCACATCTCTTCTCCTACCATCAGCCTCTCGAAAGGACTTTCGGCTCGCCGTACAGACACTATACATTTACAAACATCTATGCCTTCTCTGGAATTCGAACCCGGGCCCTTCATTACGGCTGTCAGCATCGTTAACCAGTGTCCCAGTCGGGCGGCGTTTGTCTTTACGTAACGCCAGTATAGGATTTTGAATTTTATTTTGATATACATGCATCACTTTATATATATTTGTGTATTTAAAACACAATAATAAAGAATATAATATCAGTTTTAAAATAACGCTGAGTTTTTAATTCTAGTTAACGGAGCTTATGAATTTAATCTGGTTGATTTATGCCACAGTTCTGAACACAGTTAACTCTTTAAATTGCATCTGGGCTCGAGATATAACAGAATTACTTTATGAAAGAAACGAATTTTACTGAAATTTACCTCTCTTCGTTAATAAACTTTCTTATCTGAGATCAGAAACCATCGTAACTTAGCTATTACACAAAGCTTAATGTCTTCCTCAAAGTTAACAAAAATTTAGATAAAGCAAGCTCATCTCTAAACGAGGCACTAAAACATACCAGTATTTATATCGGGAGTTTTTTAACGATTAGACCCGCGGTAATCGCTTCTCTTTATTATGGCCCGTGGCCGATAACACACAGATAGCGATCCGAAACTAGAGGCAAGAATCAAGAGGTTAAATGGAGAAGCTCAAGTAACGTACAAAGAAAACCTGTCATTATTCAAAAGAGGAGGCACTGAAAAAGTGATCATTCAGGCGTTAAACTTTTCACTTTCCTTCTCATTTGTGCCTCCGCGTTTCTTATGCACACTACCGGTAGCTAAAGAAACTTGGCAAGCGTGCAATAACAGTATTTTGGAGGTTTTTGAATGCTTTGTCGAATATGTTGTGTTATTTGTGATTCGCAGGGAAGGGATGGGTTCTGGACATGTCAAGGTTACTTTTACTGGATGGCGAAGTTGAAGGTTAGCGGTGCTGATGATAAAGTTGATGGTGGTGTTGTGAGGTCACACGACGTGGTGCATTTTGATGGAGGGTTAAAAAAAGGTTCTCCTCACCCCCAAAACTTCTTTTTATTTTTTTTCCTGCTTACTTTGATCTTTACCTAAATGGTTGTGCAAAATATTTCGTGACTTACTTGTCAAGATATATTGTATTTCCCCTTCCTTTCAAAATCTGTATGTGTAGGATTTGACCTTGTCAAGAAAGTGTATTTGAAACAGCTTTAACCGTTTGTCTCTAATTTGGATGTATTGTTTTAATCTGCAAATTCGTAACTATGAATTTAATACGTAGCGAAATGTAACATATACAAAAATTTCATTTCCACGTTTATGAAAATGATTGCATGGAAAGTTCTTACTATTTGAGGATATATGTTTGGAATCTATGAGTCCATTATGATCTTATTCATCTAGACTATAAAGTTAAGTATTTGATTCTATTTATTCGCTATCATATTATACGGAAAGAACTAGAAAAATTAATTGTCTATTGTCTGAGTAAAAACGTATTAAAATAAGCCCACGATGCAATTCTCACTACAGCTGAATATTATACGTAAGCTGCAAATTATACATAAGCACAGTACGTTTGGTAACTGAAATATGTGGCCTATATAACAGTGATCTTAGGAGCAGTGTTCGCTTTTCATTAAAGTAACATGTACTATTGCAATGCATTGTATGTCAAAAGAGGTATACGACAAAAACTAGGTATCAGATTGTAAGAGAAGTCATGCCAATAATAACATTTAAAGTAAATCAAAAAATAAACATTAGACTGGCATGTATTTTTAATAAAAAATATGTTAATTTTGAGAGTAAAAATAATTTGCTTCTGAAGAACAAAGGCCTATTTCTGAGCATTCTCGAAATCCGTAGAGTTTTTTTTTACAAAACCTACACCAGTACAAAGTTGTTTTTCACTTTATTTTAAATAAGTATCAAGTATCTCATTTCTACCGACAATGATTTTTATATAAACTTTTCTCTCGTAAATTTATTATTTTGCGTTCGAATATAAGATATTTTTATCTTTTGAAAGCGCCCGTCTGAAATATATTTCTGCTTTATATGTGCAACGCAGCATTTAAAAGTATATTAAAATAAAATTCATATTTCTTTTCTTCTAAGACAAAAGAAAACATTTTTATGACTTTCGTATCAAGATTTAGTACATAAATTGTGTAATTATATTTCTTTCAGAGCTTTTCGGTATTAATTATAATAGTAGATGTTCAACACTACTTGCACAATCAGATGAAATATAATGAGCGAACAGTAAGGAGAATACAAATTGATATTATTAGATGGGTTGGTTTCGGAAATTTCTTCCGAGAGTGGAATTAGTTTGTGAGTGCTAGTTCCGATTATGAAAAAAGCGAAAACGTTGTGCAAGTGCCTTTTCAGAAATCACAATTTAAATTCCAAATTCTATTATTGAAATGAATTACTGAATACTCTTATGTTCAAGGACAAAAATCTTGTTTTTGTGTTCTGAGAAAATGGTTGCCAAATCATTTCATAAAAGCACAGCAGACGAAAAATTAATAACAATAAACAAAGATCCTTAGACAAGTTTTCAAATACTATAAACAAATTTTTAAAACCTGTGCAGCAAACTGTAGCCTAATTTATTATTACAATCACAAAAAAGGATAATGAATTAAAAATATAAAAATCTGAAAAGTTTCAGAAATTAAATTACGTCCAAAGGGGCGTTTTTTTAACATTTTGTGTGCTACCTTTACTTATTAAATATCATGTTCTTCGCACTTAAACCATACAGCTCCGTTCAAGAGCAATATCGCAAAATAATTTTAAAATGAGCATATCTTTAGAACTTCCGATACACAGTCTCGTGCGCTGGAGATAAAAATGTTTCTTCATTACAACGTTGCCATCGCTCGCTTTGAAATCCTTGAGTTTCTTAATCAAAAATTCGTTAAAGTTTTACAAAATATGAAATCGATAATAAAACAAATTCCAAATTTCAAATTCGGTCCGCTAGATGCCTCTATTCGCAGCAGCATTACATTATTCAAAATTCGATGGCTCTAGGTGCCGTTCTTTTATCACAGTGCGAGAAATATATACACATTTATACAGATTCGTCATTATTTAATTTCTTTAAATGTAACACACGGCGATAACATTTGGTGGCAACAATTTGAAAAGTGAAATAACGCTTGTAGTGAATCAACCCAAAATGCCAAAACGAAATTAATAGTCTTTCTGGGGAATTTTCCCCTTTGGACTAAAAAAAAAAAAGGAAATCTGAAAGTTTTCAGATTTTACGTTACGCCCAATGGGACGTCTTTTAACGCTTTGTGTGTTACCTTTATTTATTAAGTACCATAGTCTTCGTAATTGAACCATAAAATTCAATTCAACAGCAATATCGGAAAATAATTTTTAAATGAGCATATCTGTATAATTTTTGATACACAGTCTCGCGCGCTGGAGATAAAATTATTTTTTCCCCTTCCCGTACAGTGTTCCCATTGCTCGCTTTGAAATCATTGAGTTTCTTAATCAAAAATTCGTTAAAGTGTTACAAAATACGAAATCGATAATAATAGAAATTCGAAATTCCAAATTACGGCTTCCATATGCCCATATTCGGTGGAGAGTTACATTATTCAAAATTGGATGGCTGTAGGTATCGTTGTTTTATCACAATGCGAGAAACATACATATATTTATGCAGATTCTTCATTATTTAATTTCTTTAAATTTAACACAAGGCTCTAATATTTGGTGGCAAGAACTTGAAAAGTGTGTAGAGACATTAGGTTATTTCGAAGCAGGAGACATGAAAAATGAGCAACGCCTTCGCCGGGAATCGAACCACGGACCTCTGAAATACCGGCTCAGTGTGCTGACCATTACACCACGAAGGCACGCTAAGAATGTGGGAGATATACCTTATAAGTGAACCAACCCAAAATGCCAAAACGAAACTAATAGGCCTTCTGGGCTAATGCCCTTTTGCTAAAAAAAAGTTCTTGCAATCCGAGTCTGATTTCCTATAGCAGGATGAGCTATATGCTTAGTTATTTTTATTAATTTACCTATGTGTTGTGGAAAAGCGAGGTTTATATTATATAAAGCAAAAACCAGTATTTTTTAGAATTAACCATATATTCTGAAAGTAGAAGGCTTGCTGCCATAGCTTTGAGGCTGGGGTCACATACCAGAGAAGGCATGGAATTCTGGAAGTGTATAGTGTCTTTACTGCATGAGAACATTTAAAAGGTTGTCAAGCCGAAAGTCCTGTCGAGAACTGCTGGCAAGGGAAAAGGGGAAAGACCTGCCGATCTGGTCCCCTGGGGAGTTCTCTATGAGAACCTGGGAGGACAACCACCTTCAGCGAGGGATAAGAGGCTCAACAGCCGACACATGATGAAATTCAGTTGGCCGCCATCCTTCCGTCTTCGTTAGTAGTATTTTTAGAGCATAAAATAAACATCGATATTGGACATCACTTTTCTAAGCTGACCGACCACCTTCACAGAAAAACAAAATCATCTTGAGAGATTCATAGGGAAGTTTCACTGTATTTGGTTTCAGAGGATGAAAATTTCTCCCTATTCAGGACATAGGGAAAACAGTAACAAATCGGCATGAAATGGTAATGAAAAGAGACAAAAATGGAGTGGTATGTTTCTTATCAGCTTATCGCATAATGTTTGCCCGCTTAAGTTGATTTGGTTTATTTGATTACGACAAAGCACTCGAGGACTATCAGTCTAAGGGAAGGGAGGCTTTCCTGGGCGGCTTACTAAGGAAAACTGACTTGTATCAACGTTACACATGAGTAAAACTCCAAAAACGTCCATACAACCAGCCATTTCGCCAAGATTCGAACCCAGAGTGAACTACCAGCGTTTAGCTACTTTACCGCTCGGCCTCTTGGTGACCATTGTCTGCTTAATAAACGGATATCTTACAGAAATACGTCCTAAGGAAAATAACATATATTAGTGTTAGGCACGAGAAAGCGCATTATAGTCAGCCGTTGCTAAACTTGTAATCAATAAGATTAAATAGATGAATAAGCATGTATATACGCGTATGTAATAGTATACACATCATACAAATTGTTGATCATTGAAATATTTGTAATCTATAGCATCGGAAGACGAATTTCATATTCGATTTTATGATACGTACTTTTTAAAATTTTTTTAGAGGAGGATAAAAGATGATTCAGAAAATATAGATTTGTTCGCCATTGACTTCAGGCTATAATGAAAGATTTACGAAATACTAAAAAAACAAACAATGTGATTTTCCTTTAAGTATTTAAAGAAATTAAAAAAACCACATTAAAATTAGTTGTATTGAAAGGACTCTTTCATCATAGAGTCTATTGTTCATTCTAAAATTTTCAATATTGATTACAAAATTTAAGACTGGAGAAATATTCACTTTCTGTTTCCTATATTGCAGCAATTATTTTTGCTTGAATGTTCTTCGTATATTCACATTTACTAGTTGAATTATAAGACCAACTGTGAAAAATATTGTAGGGTTATTAGTTTCATTAACCAATTATTTATAATTTCAGCCTTCACTACCACTTCTCCTTTTCCGTTTTATTACCATAAATACAAATAAATTGGAGAGTATTTAAATCGAGGGTTTCGTATTGTAAGACAGAGAATGTTTCTGCCTCTCAAGGCCACGTTACTAGTTTATGCTATCACACAAGATCAATCTCTATAAATTTTTTCTATGCCCGTTGAAAAAAAATCTGATGTGTACACCACATGACTTCCTTGTACGGAATACTAAATTACACGCATTTTCCCTCCTTTCATTTAAACGTATTTCCAGGAATTTCATTACAGATGTATTTCTCATTCAGTTAATTCAGTTCTCATTTCGCGGCAAGGCAAAAATACATAAAAACTCAAAATACCTTCATTAAAAATTGAAAGATATAGAAAAACATAAAACACCAAATACAGTTAAAACAATTTTACAATTAAAATTACAGTTTCTACACAAAAGCACGCAATTCGGCCAGCAGGCAAGAAGGCAGATTTTTCGGTGCACAAAACTAAAAGTTTCGTTTTGGTCCCACTTGGCAGAAAGCCACTGAAGGTACAGAAAAAATTAATTCACTATTCTGCTAAGTTTCAAATGTAAACAAATATGGCTGCTATGGTAAAAAAATTAGGCTTAGCCGCACTTAAGCAACTTTAAAATTGTTGATAATTCTACAAGTATTGCATGCAGATTAACTAGAGGCATAAAAACTTTAACCGGAAGATAAGAACAATATAATTCAATCACTTTTAAAGCAAAAAATGCACGCTTTACCAACGTATAAGAATATAAAACTAAGTTCAACGAGCCAGGTAACAGAGGGAGAACATATATATTTTGGTGCTGCCGATTTCAACGAAAGAGGGAGATGCACAACTACATGTTATAGCAGTCCCATATACAAAATTTATACGTCCTACGGCTACTCGTTCTTGAGTTATGCGAGATACATATACGTACGTACGTACAGACATCAGGGAAAAAAATTCTTCTGAATCCCATTTAAATGCAATTTACAATTCTTTTTCTTTTTGGCAAAAACAGTCCTTTATACTGTCCGTATGTACATATGTCACGCAAAAACATCGTTCTAATGATTTCGAAAATGGTTGAAATATAATATCCGAAATATTTCGCGATTACAATACTTCCTTTCTTTTGTACAAGGAAGTTAAAACACTTCACCATATTGATGACTTTACTGTTTATTTTCTCCTTATAAACACTTCACCATACTCATGACTTTACTATTTATTTTCTCCTTATCTTAAGCTTGAGATAGCGTAGTTAAAGTTAAGAAAGAAAAAAAAGAATAGAGTAGTTTATATGTTAACAAGAATACGAATGTGATGATTATATACACTTAGATAAAAAATTCCAGTGACTCAAAAATCTTTAAGTATTAACCTATATATCAACGCATCCAAATTAAAATGATGACCAAATTCCCTTTAGCTTTTACTCTCTGTAGTAAATTAATGTCTTAATATAAAAAGGATTCTGATTCCCTTTATCCTTTTTTTATTGTTTAGATTACATCAGTACTGCAAAACAAAGCGAAAAGCAACCAAATTCTCCTTTGAATATAGCTACACGTAAAAGATTATGTCATAAGTTATAGAAGGTCGCATATGTCTCTAACACATGAACAATAACGACTTTATTATTGTACAAAAGGATAAAAATTCTTAGCCTAACATGTCTTTATTTCCTATTGATGTTATTGACGATTTTCAATACATAGGAGTGCATACATTCGACGGTCATAAATAATTATTAATGGTCGCTTTTCCAGGGCTTTTGACAAAGTTACATCTAGCGATCTTTGTCTTTAGAAAGTCGTTAACTGTTTTCAATCCAAAGCGGAAAAACTTTGCTAATGCAAGGACACACAATTCCTCCGCCAGTATCTGAATGCGAGCAAAACTCAGTGGGCGTTTGACAAGCGAAATGAAGATGTCGTTGATCGAAGACCTATTGTGAGTGCGGGAAATGTAAACAATGGATTTTACGCAGGATAAATCTTCATGGGATTTATGCAAATGCATTTTAAACATTTTTGTAATGCGAGGGAAATAAATTTGTGCAGTGTTAGCATCTACGATTTTTATATCTTGATCTGAAAAGAAGAGATTATTTACCATGTAAAATTGCATAATGGAAAATTACTGAAGGAAAACAATAAGCAAAAAAACCTTAACCAAAATAAATTTTAATACGCATCCTGTACAATATTTTTCAGATGCATTTTGCAAAGTTTCTAACCTTGCCGTTTGCGCACGTATGCGTAGGAGAACTCCATTTATCGAAAATAGTATGTGAAAGAGGCGTTTCAAATAATCCATAGTCAGCACATCCATAAAATTTGGGGAAAAAACTTATTTTTATGGACGTTATTTTCAATAATAATGTCATTCTGAATATTTTTGTATGTAATATAAATTTCCAAATTTCTCTTTCACCTTTTTCTATTTTTTAAATCACTAAAATAGTTTTTAAAAAATATTTTTTATTTACTAATATTTTTTAATCACTAAAATAGTATGCGAAAGGGGGAAGGCATTTCGAATAATTCATTGTCAGCATTTCCATAAAATGCGGAAAAAACTAATTTTTGTGGATGATACTTTCGATAATAATAATGCCATTTTGAATATTTTTTGTATGTAATATAAATTTCCAAACTCCTCTTTCACACTTTTATATTTTTTAAGTCACATGAAAAGTATAACATGCGTATGTCTTGCAAATGTTTTTGAAGCATTTATTTCTGTTATAGTTAAACTTAACTACTCTTAAACTATTTGTTAAACTAACATGGGTGAAAATAAGCGCATGATAAACATGAGTAACACTATAGCTTAACTAAAGGGAAAAAAAAACTATGTATAAAAAAGAATTAAAAAAGGGTAACAAATAAAATAATATTGAAATGAATAACCAGATCTTGATATTCCATAAACAATTGTAAGTCTCAATTTAAAGATTCTGATCGGGAATACTGTCAATATCAGCAGCAGTCCATTGAGAAAAATAGCAGAAATTCATTAATTTAGCACTTAAAATGTTCAATTTTTTTTAATCTTTTATGTTTCTTTAAGGTACTTCATACATTTTCAGAGAGATTTCTCTCAGATTCCTATGTTCCGTACAAAGCAAATATTACTCCACATAACCGATAAACAAAATGTCAACTTATGGACAGAGATTTCGCAGTTCTGAAAGATAATTTATTGAGTACCCTGCAAACCTGAATACTATCTTCTGGGCTGTAAAACATTAGACCGTAACTACTCTTGAAAGTCATCTTCTGGATTATCAAATCTTCGGAAATGTGAAATCTCTGGATATAGATCTCACATTTCTGAAGATATCGAATAAATTTGCTTTGAAATTTATTTGCTTTATCGAATAAATTTGATTCGCTTTTTTAAATTAAGTATAAATTTCATTTGACATAATCCATCAAGAAACGTAATTACTTAAAAGTATTTTCTGGATAGAGATTTCACTGACCAGTCGACTATTTTTAATTGTAATGTACGAAAGTAATTTATTTACTGTATAAAATATATACTAATGTATAGAGACAGGCAATCAAAAAATTATTTAAAAAAACTGAGACATCTGGTTTGAAATTCACCCACTAAAAATTATTTTTCTCCGCCACTAGGATCTGAGATTTCAAGTAAGAGGATTTTAATTAGTTCACAAAATTATAATTCATCGCGTCGCCCAACTGGAATAATGGTTAGCGCAGCTGACTGCCGTACCGAAGTGCCCAGGTTCGAATCCCGGAGAAGGCATGGATGTTTGTAAATGTATGGCGTCTGTAAGGCATGGGGCATTCTAAATATGCGACGAGTCGAAACTCCTCTCTAGAGGTTGGTTGCTTGGAAAAGAGGGGTGGAAGACCCTCGGACCCTTCCCCTGGCGTGCTTTCCATCAAAACTGGGGGCGTAATTAGGCAAAGTCGTACTCTCACCTTTATGGTGCTTAAGGCTATTGCCAACGACAGGCGCAATCTTATACACCTTGTCACGATGAATTTCGTGGGCTTGTTCTGATATTACTGACAGACAAGTGACATAAGTCACAACAACAACATAGCTCATTGCGAACCATATGCATATACTTTTTCAGGGAGTGGAAATGGTATGGAAAAGAAAGTTCTAAAGAGCTGTGCTGACGATAGACTGAGTGAAGTACTTGCTTTAGGTAAAATATATCAAGAGGCGCAAAATTATGATATAATAAATTTAGGATTGAATTGGATTTTTTAGATTATCTCAAAGCTTAAGAAGGTTATCTGCCTAATAAGAGGAGTGCCTTCGTGGAGGACTATTTAAGGAAACTGGCTTTTATTTACGTTACACAGAAAACCACGAAATCTCTCATTCAACCAACCGCTGGCCAAAATTTGAACCCGAGTCCAACTACAAGTGTTCAGCGATTTCACCGCTCGTTAGGTATCGCTCTTTTGACCTTTGGCTCAAATATCTGTCGGTAGGCCTGAGGTAAAAAATTATAATACATAAAATGCTTAAAATTTCACTAATAAATAATTATCTATTTCCTCCCCCTCCCCAAAAAAGTGTACAGCTTTTTGCGGTTCACCAAAAATTAAAAATGTCTCCTTATCCCCTAATTTGTCGCGACCAACATTTCCGAGAATATTACATTATATAATGCTTTACCACTTTTATTCGTCACAATAAAATTTGTAAATAAGATCTTTCAAATCAAATCTGCGATTATAGAAAGAAATATTTACGATGTCCGAATGAAATAAATATCTGGAACAGACTTTAAGCTTAATCAAATAATTTAAATACAATTAACTGAATATATAAATAGCTAACGCTTCTTGAAATGATAAACAAAATTACAATACAAGAGTAAAATTTAATAGCAAATTCATATAAAAAAAACTACGCTTTTTTAAAATGAATGAAACTCCCCAAATCACAGTTTTGGGATTTAAACTGACGAGTGGAAAATAATAATGAATGAAGGTTAAAAACTGAAGGATTTCTTATATAACACCGCCTCTGCCATTTATGTAAGAAGTTAAATCAAGATAACACGGTGTTATAAATAGCTGGCCCATCTGCTTGCGAAAGCTGTAGTTTCTGTGATAGCACGAATCGACCTCCGCAAAGAGGCCCCGGATTACTGACCTGAAGCAAACATCATCTTATAAAATAAAAGAGAGTAAAAAAAAATAATGGCTTACGGTTGTTAATATTGCATAATTTTCTTGATTTCGAAACTTGTAAATTCTTTTAAGGACACATCTAAGGTTCATTGGAATCGCTAGTTTTAGAGGTTCATTTTTTATGATTCTGAAGTAGCTTCTCCAATGCAATGTATAATGAAATCCTAATGTGTTAAATCCATACTATTTTGTGTTGTTTCCACTGAGATATTTGGTTTACGTTATTTATTTTCTATAACTATCAGTGTGTGTGACATGTGTAATCGCCATTTACTAATCGGTTACAAAGCGATTTTTAGTCGATCGCGGCTGTAAGATCGTATTTTTAATAGGTCAATATAATCAACTAATAATCGCACTGTTATTATTAGATTTATTATTGTTTTGTACAATAGTTCAACTCCTCTGTCATCGATGAGTCCATCTGGTTTGAGAGATAAAATATATAATTTGATAGATCAGTCGTGACTACTTTTTATACATACCGCCCAAGCGGGATAGTGATTAGTGACTCTGACTACCATACCGAAAGGTCCGAGTTCGATTCCCAAAGCAAGTATGACTGCTTGTAAATATATAGGTGTGTGCGGCATGGGGGCACTCAAAATATGCGGCGAGCCGAAAGTCCTCTCGAGAGATTGTGGTAGCGGAGGAGGGATGGGAGCGCCTCGGATCATATCCCCCGGGAATGCTCTCTTTTATAATTCGGAAAGGAACTGAGGAAAGTTGTACTGTCACCTGTATGACGCCCAAGGCTCTCGGTAACAACAAGCTCCATCTTCACGATGAATTTCTTGTGCTTGTTTTGATATCAGACGGACGAGAGTAGTCACAATAACAACTATCTTATACAGAATATTACTCACAATCACACGCAAGTTCAACACTTTCATACATTACATTCTAAATCTTCAAAATTTTTCTTTTGGGTTAAGTCTTTTTTTTTTTTCCCGTCAGTGAGAGCTTTGTATACACAATGCAATCTCTTATATACTAATATCTGGCATCGTTGTTCAGTTATAACGATTTCAGATATAAACGGATTTTAAATAAAAAAAATATTAATAAAACTGTCCCAGCATAAGGAGGTGTAACTTAAGGATTAACAGTATTTTATCCTTTTCAAAAGCATATTAAATATATTTTTAATATTTGGAACAATAAGACCCGCACTAAACTGCGTCGTCTCTTAATAAAACTAAGATGAAAACACGGCCGCGTCTCTGCAAAGTATATAATTAAAGAGTGACACACTTCTATAAGGTTTCATACATCTCAAGATATGCAGAAAAAAATATTGTTACGGATTTCTTATTTATTTAAAATTGTAATTAAAATTGTTTTATTTTCCCGTGCAAAGCAGACGATTTTTGAAGAGAAAGCTACATCGGAAAAGTAAAAATAAAAAAGCTTGTGCAGTTAATATTTAATAAATAAATATCTCGCACTTGCTGTTGCCATCCACAAAAATCGAGAAAAATCTAAAAATAGGTTTTACCAGACTATTCTAGAGAATAATTAAAAAGGTTATAAAAACCGAATTAAAACATCCCAGCTCACTTGTAGCTGTTTTAAGCGAACTGTTATTTATTTAGTGCTGTTATTGATTGTATCGAATTCGCTGTGAGATTAGATTAACTTTCTCTGTTTTGAATTGAGTTCTGTTTAACGTTTGAGATACTGTGATATTGTACGAATATCTCTGAGGAAATATTTCAACATTTTGTTTTATTTCTTGTGAAAAGAATAAATTTTATTAACTTTTTAACGGCTTGTGCATTCAATCCATTGCGAACCCGTACGCGCGCAACAGTATAAACATATGGACATATTGTTGTTGTTATGACTAATATCGCTTTAATCTTCATATCAAAACAAGCCCACGAAAGTAATCGTGACAAGGAGTCAAAATTACGCCTGTCGTTGGCAAAAGCCTTGGGCGCCATATAGGTGACAGAACGATTTACTCAGTTCTGCCCCTAATTTTGAAGAAGAGGACCCCGGACGACGGGTCCGACGGTCTCCCATTCCCTCTTCCGCTACCCCCAACCTCTCGAGAGGACTTTCGGCTCGCTGCATATTTTGAGTGTCCCATGCCGCACAGACACTATACATTTACAAACATCCATGCGTTCTCCGGGATTCGAACCCGGGCCATTCACTACTGCAATCAGAATCATTAACCAATATCCCGGTTGGCCGGCACATTTGGACATAGGTATTAGCGATATAGAAGAATTGCCGTTTGTGCATTTAAACCTCATTTAACAGGACTGAGGGAGAAAAACAGCAACAGAGCAGTGCGCCTGAAAACTTACCATTTCCAAGTTTTTAAGTTAACTTTTTCTTAAGGTTTCATTTATAAAACATACTAAATATGTAATTTATAATAAAGAGTAACGATCTCAGTCACAAGGTTATATGCTAAATAGTTGAATTGTAAAATCTTATGCGCATCAGAGAACATTTATACATATTGCGCATCAAACCGAATCATAATTACTCTAAGAGAAAAAAAAAGCTAAAATTCGCTTATTCTTTTGAAAAATAAAAATGTTTAAAATGAGCAATAATATATATATATAT
>KK121334.1:140947-158587 GCA_000611955.2 Stegodyphus mimosarum
TAGCTAACAAACGCCGCTTTGCTAGGCTCACTATCTATTTGAATGTGAACCTAGACTTCTTATATGGACGAAATGTCTAATTTTGAATTGGTAATAAATGTAATTTTTTTTTTAATTTGAAGACGGGAAATACAATGAATCAAAGTCAAAACTCACACACAAAAAAGAGTTTTAACTTAGTGCTGCCTGTGATGGTATAACAAAAATACATTCTGGGCAGGATTTACGTAAAATCCGTTCTTAGTGCGCGTCTACGTCGTGAAATGAGTAACTATGCAAAATTTCAAGTCAATCGGGTGGATAGTTTCGGAGATCTCGTGATGAGTCAGTGGTATTTGGTTTATATATATATATACGCATATAGATATATTTTACACACTGTAATATATATTTTTGGCTTAACAATAATATGCGCATTTATTGCTACCTCAAATTCAGGGAAATTCGCACGGTTTATTGGAGAAACAGTCGTATGCAAAGTGGCTTTACACTCTTACGGTTTGGATTAACTCTACCCTTCTGTACATAGTAATTTTGAAATATTTTGTTATCTTTCCCAGAAAATGAGAAAATTCCTAGGCAGTGTTACTACTCTAATGACTCCTAACTCACGAATTTCTAGCTGTTTAGACAGCATTTGTGCAGCGCGGAAACATAAAAAATAAATTCACGGCTGCTTTCCAATCTAAATTACGAACATTAGGAAATCTATTAGCTTTTGCGTAGATTACGAATGTGTGAGATTAGGGCGTTTTCAGCGCGAAAAAGAGTTAAAAATTTTCGGAACGGAATGCAGTGTCTCTACGGGCGTCTTGTTTACTCACCTGACACGACCTCCGCGAACTCGTTAATTTTTATCGGAGAAATATTTTGTCGGCTCGGCGTGACGCGGCATAATGTGTCAAGAAATGAAATGAGTTAACAGCTTCTTTCGACGTTTGCCGAACGCATTACGCAATGGATGTGCAACATATTTTGACCGTAAGTGCTGTGGGAAAAGAAAGGAAAGAATTAAATAACTGCCCTCCCCAGTCACAGTCATTTAATTATCATTATCATTCTTTGATTTTTTTGCTGGCAAATATTTTTGGAAAGTAATGAAAGATTGCGCTTAGTTTTACGCATGGACTGTTAGCAATTATTCATTATTGTAGTATCTGCTAAATATTATGCGTAAGTATGTTAGAGAAAGCTAACTCGAAATTAATAAATACTACACTTTTACAATAGAAGAAGTTCATGCTTAAACTCATAGGGTTTCTGTGTACAGATTTATCTCTTTCTCGCATGTGTCCCTCGTAGTGTAATTGCTTAGCATTAATAACTGACAATTGAAAATCCAAAATTCAAATCCCCCTGAAATCACAACTGATTTTTATGCTGTTTGCACAAAATTTAAAGGAAGCTCTAGGTTCATCTGCGGCTGAGTGGTAAAGTCGTTGAACGCTGGTAATCAGATGTGGGTTTGATTACAGGTCGACTGGCTGGCTGCATGGGGGCTTTCGCGGCTTTTCCCATATATAACATGGATACAAGCTAGTTTCCCTTGGAAAATCGTTCACGAAGATATTCCTCCTGTTAGGCCCTTGCATAATCAAATAAACCAAACAGATAGCTCTGTACATTTTCAGAGAAACAAACGTTTTATTTATTTATTTATTTCATTTTTAAAGCAAACATAATCTCTTAGTATTAAACAAGGAAAAATAATTTAAATAAGCCAAACAGAAAGCTCTGCACATTTTCAAAGAAACAAACTTTTTTTTTTCTTCTTTTTAGGTGTGTGTGTGTTTCTTATTTTTGGAGCAAACATGGTCTTTTAGTATTAAAGAAGCAAAACTAATTTTAAAAGAAACATTTTAAGATGCAGTTACACTTTGAAAAATTTAACAAATATATTAAATTGCTTCTTGAAAGAAAGAGACCCATGAAAAGTTCCTTTCAAATACGCAAGTTTCGATAAATGAGCTGCAATTTAAAGTCGAATTTTGTTTGCTTTTTGAAACTGTGATTAACCTCTCGCGCTCCATGCCTTGAGAAAGTATAATGTTATGTTCATGAACAATTTGTAGAGTCATTAGGATATTTTGATTCGGGAGCCCTGAAAAATGAGCAATACCCTCGCCGAGACTCGAACCCGGAACTCTCGAATACGCGTCGAGTGGGCTAACCTTTACACCACGAAGACATGCAGAAAGAAGGGAGAAAATATCACAGCAAACAGTAAATATTCTGAGAATCTACTTTTTTGTGCTTCCTGAATTAATTTATAAGGTACCGGAAGTGGGTGCAGCCGACTTCTGGTACCTTAATTAATTTAGGAAGATGCCTTCTGGTACCTAAATTAATTTAGAAAGCACAAAGCAAATTCGCAGAATATTTATTTTTTGCTGTGATATAAATATTTTATAAGTAATCAAGAAAATATTTAATCAAATAAGGTAATACTCAGAAATTTTTAAATTCTTTGATTATTTGAAGTAACTGATTATTTGGATCCTTTAACTGAAGATACAAAGCATATACAAATTCAGACAGAAGTATGTAAATTCTGATTCATATATGAATTTTTTTCTATTATTAAAAAGTTATACTTGCAAATAATTTCGAATTTGATGAGCAAACTGATGTGCTCGATTATATTGTTCGAACTAGAAATCTACTAGAAAATATTTCCTGGCTTTTGAACTTTCCATCTACGATAATGCGCAGTTAAATATAAAAATACTGACTGAGGTAAGAAAAAAAAAATCTCATCTGATGTAACTACCATATTTTGTTACATTCAACAACAAAATCCCAAAAAGAACATCAAAAATTGAACACCGAATCTCTCAGTCTGCGAATTTCCAGCAGGGAGCCATTTTCGATTTGAGCTTCGTAGAGCGGATACAGTTATAGTTGTAAGCCGAGTTAAATCGCCACTCTTGAAAGCAGTAAAACTTTTGATTTATAACTCAGTCTTGCCAGAAATACCTTTTCGGAACCCCAGACGCCATTTTTTCAAGACTCTAAAGAAAATTACCTTTCGCCATTTTATACTTGGATTCTTATAACATCAAAAATTTATTTTCTGCGCAACTATAAACGTTATAAACCACCCGAAGAGCGAATTACATTGCTATATTAATAATAATAGATAGCTTGCTGTTACACAAAATTCATGAACACAAAAGAAACTTTACGTCAAAAAAATTGCTTTGTGTAAAATTAAATAAATAAATGAAGCCAATTCATCACTTTTAGAACTACAAGAAACTACTTCTGCTTTACAACAAGAAGATGTTCATAATGACAAGCTTGAGCTTGCGTAACAAAATAACCTGAGGTGGCAATTTCTTGTTAAAAGAAATTTATACATTATCTTTTAACATTTTTTAAGTAGACCATAAATATTCAAATTTTAATATTTTTCCTCAGTGTCAAGCTGTCCATTACCCGCAGTTTGCTAGATTTAAACAAAAAAAATTTTTAAAACTTGATCTTTTTACTTGTACTCAAAATGTTATTTATTTATATTTTATCAAATCCCAGGCAAGAAGAATAACCAGTTTCAATAATAAGATTCTAGTCAAGATGATCTGTTGATAGCATTCTCGTCAACACAGGGCAAAAGGTCATTCAATCATCTACTTTGAAAAGCCATTTTGGAAATGTCTTCCTAAGGGTGAAAAACTTGAATGCTTATAGGAATCATTATATATGCCCCCTTTTTTAATAGATCGATTCTTTGCAAAGATGGCTTACAAATTTTAAAAATAACTAATAATAAATGTTTTGGAGAGATAGTTGTTGTTGTTGCTTATCCTCACTTGTCTGACATAGACAGGCCAAGCCCACGAAATTCTTCGAGGCAAGGAGCGCTAGATTACGCCTGTCGTTGGCAACAGCCTTGAGCACCCAGCAGGTGATAGTGCGATTTAGCTCAGTTCCGCCCCCAATTTTGATGGAGAGTACCCCGGGGGACGGGTCCAAGGGTCTCCCACTCCTCTTCCCTTCCACCAAACCACACGAGAGGACTTTCGGCTGGCCACATATTTAGTGCCGCCATGCCGCACCGACACTATAAATTTACAAATATCCATGCCTTCCCAGGGATTCGAACCCGAACCGTTCGGCACGACAGTCAACGACGCTAAGCACTATACCGGTTGAGCGGAGAGATAGTAACTATACTATTAAAAAAGTTTTTCAGGTAAAGTACATCCCTTGAGGATGTTAATTATAGTTTATTCAAATAGTAATCAATAATTAAATTTAAAATATTTTTCATCGACTCTTAATCTATAGCAGAGTATTAAAAATATGTTTTTAAACAGAAGGAGAAAGGTTTTTATTGGAGCATACCGACGATGAAGACGTCCCTAAAACTTGAGATGTATATCTGTTATAAAATCTGCTTATTTTGTGATGCTGGTATCGTGCTGTAACGGGCACTGTACATCTATTACACATATTACCTACCTTAATGCCATATTTATAGGAAGTCATTATCTTAGTTCCCTACTGATGAAGGATCATCAAAGTTCTCATAAGGTTATTTTATAGTTAAATAATAAAATTAAAAATTCAGTAATTAGGGAACCTTTAAAAAATTATGGGAAAAAAAAGAAAGAATATCTGAAAGCTTTCAGGTTTTATTTTACGATGAAAGGGCGTTTTTTAACGATTTGTGTGTTACCTTTATTTATTAAATATCATGTTCTTAGCACTTAAACCACATAATATCAATTCAACAGCAGTATTACAATATATTTAAAAACAGCATATGTTTAGAATTTCTGATACGCAATCTCGCGCGCTGGAGATAAAAATGCTTTTTTTTTGTACAGTGTTGCCATTGCTCGCTTTGAAATCGTTTAGTTTGTTGAACAAAAGTTTATTAAAGTTTTACAAAATTTAAAATAGGTAATAAAGCAAATTCGAAATTCGGGCTTCCAAGTAACGCGTGTTCGGTTGGAGGACTGCGTTATTGAAAACCGGATGGCTCTAGGTATCGTTGTTTTTTCGCAGTGCGAGAAACATTTATGCATTCATGTTGATTCGTCATTATTTAGTTTCTTTAAATATAATATTTGGTGGCAACAGTTTCAAAATTGAATCAACGCGGAAACTGAAACGAAGCAATACCTTTTTGAGGCTAATAGCCCTTTGGGTCTAATGTCCCTTTAGTCTAATAATTTATTTCTGTGTGTGCAAACAAAAGCGTCAGGATGTCAAATCATACAAATTTACAAACTGCCTGTATTCTTTATCTCAAAATCTTTATAGAAATAGAAGCTAGAGTTAGCATTCTTTATGGTCACTCATTCAAAGCATGCTGTCATCGTAACTTTAGTCTTTAATTTGGCAAGTCTGAATATTTTTTATGCCCGTATCTCCAAAGCGAATTAAATTCTGATTCACCAGCCATTTATCTAATATAACTTTACTTTTAATGCTTGTCTGTAAAGAATATTAGATATTATTGAACTGAAAACATAAAAAATAGCTATGCCCTTACCGGTGTATTCGAATTACGGAGCTTTCATCTGCCACCTTACCACTAACATTTGGAGACACAGAGAATGCAATCATTCCTGATTCCGTCTTTTAAGTGAGAGAGAATATCAGGAATGATTGCATTATCCTGATTAGGAGAATGCATCTTATCATCCTTCACATTTTAGTTCTGGCGATACTGTAAAGACTATTAATTTTTTGCGAGTACGATGTATGAAACATCAATTGTGCCTTCGCCAAAATGCCAAGTACAGAACTGAAATTTCTGTACTACTGGGCATGCTAACCACTTTCTCCAGACAAACGCAATGGAAATGTAGTAACTCCTTGTCTCAGAAATATCCCGATACAACATTAGGGCAATGTAAAATGGTTTACATATTTTAATTTATGCTATTTCTTATCTTAATTTACTTGAATTAAAAGAGCGAATAGAATAGTTTCTGTAAATTTTTATTACAATATTAAGAATATTATAAATGTTATTGCAACATTGCACTTCTGTTGCTATATACGACGCGTTATTCTTATTGTCATCATCACATACGCATTGCTGATGAAGAAGTTTCTACGAAGTTCACCACTTTAACACGACTGTTATATTAATAATACTCGAATTCTTTTACAATCGTGAATATGAGTTTGCATTACTGGAATTCTTTTAGAGTTTGCATCTCATGTTCACGATCATATTATAAAGTCAGAAAGTCTGTCTGTCCATATTTTATTTAAATAAATTCATTTAAATTTCCGGTGAAATTAGGACTTAACATATTAAAGCGATTCTTGGGTAATTTACAGCTTCTGTTTTAGGGTTTCCTATATAAATCAACAAACGTTAATTAAACATTTTCCCGTTCAATTTTGTACCAATCATTCTCTTAATTTTCTTTATTCTTGTTAAACATAAATGATTCTTATTAAATATAAATGATTCTCTAATTTTGCTTATTTCCTGTAGTGTTTTATTATAAGTAAATAAAATTATTGCTTAATTATTACCATCTGTATTGATTTTCTTAAAATTCAGCAAGAGTTTGCATTCTTTCTTACTTGTCCATGCTTATGGAACTAGTCTTTCATCATTATTTTAAACATATGGTAGATTTTCATCATAATATTAATAACATTTTGATGAGAAATAACTTAAGTATAATTAATGGTAGTGATAATATATTTCTAATAAATGAACAAATTCACAGTTATATAACACTATATTCCACCAGTAGACGTTTTAGTTAAGCAAAAAAAAAAAAAATCTGAAATGTTTCAGATTTTAAATTACGTCCAAAGGGACGTTTATTTAACATTTTGTGTGTTACCTTTATTTGTTAAATACCATGTTCTTCGCACTTAAACCATAAAATTCAGTTCAACAGCAATAATGCAAAATAATTTTAAATTGAGCATATCTTTAGAAATTTCGGTACACGCTCTCACGCGCTGGAGATAAAAATGTTTTTCTGTACAACGTATACAAAACATAAAATCGATAATAAAGCAAATTTCAAATTCAAAATTAGGGCTTCCAGATGCCCATATTCGCAGTAGGATTACGTCATTCAAAATTCGATGGCTCTAGGTTTTATCACAATGCGAGAAACATGCATACATTTATGCAGATTTTTCATTTTTTAAAATTTAATGCAGAGCAATAACATTTAGTGGCAACAATTAGAAAAGTGGTACGCCGTTTTTGTGTTTCCGACGCAAAATCGCAAAACGAAAGGACTAAATCCCTTTGGACTAAAAAAACTCTTAGTATTTAAGGAAAATAATAAATTTTACGATTTATTTTCACACTCTAAAATTTAATGTGCCTATTCAAAGGTTAGGAACCAGAACCTTCTCGAAACCTGAAAATCGTTGGAATGCAAACCTAATCTTTTCCTAGCTTGCAAATGCACTTTAGTTCCGGAAAACATGAATACGCTTTATAAATCAGTTGCGAATACGCGGGAATTGCAGAAACTAAATAGCAGAAACTAAATAAATACGGTTGCAGAAAGTAAATAGCGTGTTTTATACAGACAAGCACATTATAAAATTAACAGAAGCTTATCTTTAAACTTAAGCAACAGCAAAATATTTCGCATAGAACAGATTATGCGTCAAGTGTTTGATTCTTGATCGAAAGAACGAATTATTGGAGAGAGATATCAAAATGTGATAAACATCGTGCTGTTTCATACTGTTATTAAAAACAATCAGCATGAATCGCTGTTTGATTACTTTATTAAAGCTAGTAAACATTTTAATCAAATACCCCAACTGCAACATGCTGGAAAATTACAAAATGTTTAGATTCAGTTTTCCAAAGCCAGAATTGGATATTGTATTTAAACTACACGAAAAAGATACCTTCAGTTTCCGTACCTCTGTAAACATAAAATCTGATCTTGGAAACCCATATTTTCGTAAAAGATATTATTTTTTTATCCAATTTTTAACTTTATAAACGTTTAAGATATTGAACGTTTACAGGAAATGAAACTCATCCTTTTTCAGAATGATAAAAATGTCTTACCTTTCGATGCATTTCTTCTATCACAGAAGCCAACATCTCAACTGTATATCAGAAGAAAGGTATTCTGGACAAAACACTGTGTCCTCATTTTTCTCTGTGACCTACTTTCGTTAATCGAAAACTTATTTCTTTTCCCTTTGTCGTAGCTTTTCTTCAACTAGGAAACAGTCAAAGGTTACACAAAACAGGATGAAAAGGCTCGATAGCCATTTTATTCCATTTTCTATCATTTTTTTAATTCTTTGACATTATATTTTTTTCCATAGAACTATTCTGTTATTTTTGTTTCAGGCTGCATATATATTGTATATATAAAACTAAAAAAAAAGTTGAACCTTAACAGAAAAACAAGTAAATGTATATAATATAAATGTTTATCATAAAAAAATAAATATTTCAATATTAATATTACAATATCTATCATAAAGCAAATAATTTGAAACATAATTTATGATTGATATTTCTTTTCAAATAGAGTAATACTGAATAATTATAAAATATTATGAGTAAGAACTTGGAAATTGTACAATTAAGACTAAGAATTTAGACAATTAATATTTATTTTCAATTTTTTATCATGTTTTTCATTTGCCTTTTAAAGGTGCTTGCAACAGAGAAAATTAAATGTATAGCGTGTTTAGTAATTTAACTATGAAAAGTATTGTGACAAATTGTTTTCTGTAGAAATCTTGTTAATAAATATAAGATCTCCTAGCTATTCGAATATTTTAATCATGCATTTTAAATGAGACTGATATGCATCTCTCTGCGGCAAGAACCTAAAGTATCCTGTTAGTAAAACAGAAACGTTCAGAAATTGAAAGCAAAAATATTCTCTCAAAACGGTATTTTTGCCCTCTGAAAAACAAGAAATCGTCTTCAGAAAATGCCTGGCATTTTTATAAAAATTAGCGTCAAATTAAATTTGAATTTTGTCAAATTAATAAGACAACTTTCCTATTTCATTAACATGAGGTCACTGAGTGACTTTTGTTTTGATGTTTTAGCTGCTCTATTGTGTCTCACATTTGACATTGCAGCATCAAAAACACATCTCAAAGTGTGTTTAAACAATGTCTCTAAAAATGCTTAACTTTCTAATCAATAAGACAACTTCCTTATTTTATTAACATCAGGTCACTGAGTGACTTTTGGTTTGTTGTTTTTAGCTGCTCTGTTGTGTCTCACATTGCAGCATCAAAAATATATCTCAAAATATGTTTGAACAGTGTCTCAAAAAATATTTATTTTCTTCAACTTAATGAGACAACTTTCTTATTTCATTAACTTGAAGTCACTGAGTAAGTTTTGGTTTGTTGTTTTAGCCGCTGTGCTGTGTCTCACATTTGACATCACAGTATCAAAAATAGTTCTCAAAATATGTTTAAACAGTGTCTCTAAAAATGTTTACTTTCTAATTAATAAGAAAGTTTTCTAATATAATTAACATGAGGTCACTGAGTGACTTTTGTTTTGATGTTTTAGCTGCTCTGTTGTGTCTCACATTTGACATTGCAGCATCAAAAATATATCTCAAAGTGTATTTGAACAATGTCTCTAAAAATTTTTATTTTCTATATGATAAGAAGACAGCTTCCTTATTTCATTAACTTGAAGTCACTGAGTAAATTTTGGTTTGTTGTTTTAGCCGCTGTGCTGTGTCTCACATTTGACATCACAGCATCAAAAATATTTCTAAATACATGTTTAAAGAGTGTCTCTAAAAATGCTTACTTTCTAATTAATAAAACAACTTTCTCTTTTCATTAACATAAGGTCACAACAGGCCGGTTAAAACAGCAAACCAAACTGACCTTTGGTTTCTTGTTTTCGCCCCTTGACATTACAGCATCAAAAATATTTCTCAAAATATATTTAAATAGTGTCTCTAAAATGTTTACTTTCTAAAATAAAATAAAGTTCAGATATTTTTATTTTTAAACGAGTTAAAGCAAAGAATAAAGTTTAAATCTTCTGAATTCACAAACCAGCACTTAATTTCGATCTATAGCAATACATTTTCAAATACTTTATATATTTTTATCACTTAGCCAGCATCTTTCTATCCAAAAGCTTAGCAAGTGAGAAAATAAAAATAAATACTTTTATTATACCATATTTTCAAAATTATATGACCAGGAAAAAGCCTAACAAAGGATTTATCAAAGCAGGAAACAGGAGCTTGACAGCTTTGTTGTTATTGTCCTTTCACTGAATCGTGTATATCATTCTGATTTAGTGTTGGGGATCACATAGAGATGCTTTCAACAAAGGCATAGTCTTCCCTTTATAATAAGACAAAACACAGAGCGGGCAAATCGATTTAACCTGAGATTATATTACATGCGGCATGCATAAAATCACATGGAACACCATTATTACCATAATAGATCACTAAAGATTAAAAATAATCTTTTCAACTGAAAATATTCGACTGAACTTTCTTTAAGACATAATATTTAAGTATTAGCTACTTTATAAAGATTAACTAATGGATTCACTACTTTAGAAAAAAAGTTTTTAATATCTAATTAGTGAAGATTGTATCGCAGAACAGTTGATTAAAAATGGAGTAATTCAAGATTGTGTACCTCCCGCACAAACCCATGAATGTCACTGATAAACTCTAAAACACTCCTCTGAGCATTTCCTCTAGCATTTTAAATGTGAATAGCATAAAAATGTACGCATTTTAAATTCGTGTTTTGAATATTTTTACTTTTGTTAGGATCTTTAATTTAATAATACAGTCAAATACCAAAAATCCGCCGACCTGAAATCCGCACTGCCTCTCAAAATATAAACATTGAATTTATAGGTTCCAGAAACCGCAGAATGGAGAATGAAATACCGAAGAAAAAATATTTATCCAATAATGATGTCATAATTACCGAATAATAATGATTCTGTGTTAGTGGCAGAAAAAAGATCTTAGTCCAGAAGAGGTTTTTAGTATGGATGATGTGTTCAGATGAGCCAACACTGGCATATCAGATAACCGATGATGAAATCATTGGCTCTGTTTTGAAGTCGCCACAACAAGAAAACGATTCCGACACAGATAATGAATTTGATAGGAGTGAGAAAATATCATTTAATGAGGTTTTGGAACATGGTGAAAAATACCTAAATTATTTAGAACAACAGAGCTGTACCACAGAACAAGAGATTATGACCCTGTAGAATTTACGAAAAAAAAAAAAAAATGTTTGAAACAAGTTAAAAAAAATGGAATACTTTATGCCTTATTGGTATCCCTTATTTTTACACGTCTCTATTGTATATGTCCTTAATGCTTTAAAATATTCCTGTAGTCACTAATATAAATGAATAATATAATATATATGTAATAATTTAAAGCATATAATAAAATAATGTAATAATGTATATTATTGTACGTAATAGTTTAAGTAAATGTATCTAATATGCCTTATTTATTTTGCACTTTTAGTCTGAATATTATGATTTGGCTTTTCTGTTCTGAAATCCGCAAAATCCTAAAATCCGCACAACCTTTGGTCCCAAGCATTGCGGATTTCTGGAATTCTACTGTATTTCATAAAGACAGTACATTTGTTTTAGAAATACTATTTTATTTGCATGTATTCTCCCATTATATCTTTTGCAAACATATATTTTCTTGCATGGGAAATCGAAGCACATGAAGCAATTTGAAATTTAAAATTCAGAAAAATTAAATTTAGATTGATATTTGGGTTATTGGAATACAGAGACTATTCGCAAATGTTTGGACGACTTTCATTATATTTACAGAAATATTTTACCTAACCATTTCTGTGTTTTAAATGTTCTTTTGATAAGCTTATTATTCATTTTCTTTCTATGCCTTGATTTCTAAGACAAAGCCTTAAAAGCTCGAAAACGCAAAAATCCATTGGCTGATACATCAGGTTATTTAGTAGGGATATGAGTGAAGGATAGGGCTTTGATATCCGTTACTTGTCCAATTTTTTTTCAGGAAATTAACAGTGGATTTTGAAATGTGGTTGCTCGCTTTGTTTTGATGCAGTTTTACTGATGATGCCCTGTAGGTAAAGAGAAGGTACTTCATATTCGAAAACTGGATATAAAATATTATCATGATGATATGTGGAGTTGATCTTAACATCTTCCTCTATTTCTGTTATTTTTTAATTGCGTGATATGAAAAACCAGCAACAATGATAAATTCCTGTGAAAAATTTTATTTAGATTCCTTGAACCATACTTGAAGATATTTTTCCTTCTTTAATATATATATCTTTTTTTATTGAAATTATTTTGACAACATTTTTCCAGTTTTGTACTGATAAATGTTTCTCATAAACAATTCTATAAGCATGTGCTGCGTTCCGCGATATGTCCTGGAGAAAGACGACGAACATTATGTTTTTTCGCCTTTTTGAGATTCAAATCAGAATTGATCATTTTCTTTACTTTGAACACTTTAATAATTTTACAACTGTCTTTTCAGTTGGGGGATTTTCGTTTAACGTTAAAGATCTTACCTTTGCAGCATTCAAAGCATTCTGTTTTCCCCTTGCATATGCATTTGGAACAATTTTTCCCCTTGAACCAAACTTTGACATTTTTTACCTTTCTTGTTGACAATATTACCTATCGTAGCTTTAGATATAAAAACACTATGACTTGTACAGCCTTTTTTAATAATTAGATACGAATAATTTTCTTCATGAAGAGGACAAACATAGCTTTCCATTCATTGTTTTTTTAAAAGCGCCATTTTGCATGAAAACAAAACTATAAAGAAGCAGACGATAATTTACACTTTCAAAAATATAGCTGAAGCAGACTGTTTTTTTTTATACTACGCAAAACCGTCTAAAACAATGTGCGAACTATCTGTATAAAATTATATGCTTTTCAAAATAACTGGTACAAATTAATTTTCTCGAGGAGAAAAAGATTACCGTTTACAGAATAATTTTACTCGTGTCATTAATTTTCCGAAATGCATAAAAAGTTTTCTCTAAAATTATCGCTACTTTAAAGCTGAATTTTGATCAGTTTATAAGTTTTGTTTTATATAAAAAGATAAATTATTTCGTACCGGACAAAGTGTTTTGCCTAAGACTGCTCCTAAAGTTATCTGCAATTGCTTAATATATGTGCTTATGTTTATTTGTAGTCGTACGCACTTTTGATTCTGTAGTACTTTATCTCATAAATATTTTAAATACTCGCTGAAGACACTTGTCAGGCCATAAAAATCAAAAGCAAATTCTGCTCGTAATAATGTCTCAGTACTAACATGTGAACTACTAGACGCTAAAATAAAACATAAATGCAAAACAGAACCTGTTGTATCTCTTTATTCAGTAATTTGTAAAACATAACGAGGCATAATTAAATAATTCATTCCGGTTAGATGTCTTGAAGGCTGGAACATTATCCTTGGCATTTAAACGACCACCGGCGCATCGTCATAACTAAAATTTATGAAACTTTCCCTGTCGGTTTCGTGAAGGCTGTGTCGTGATAGCGTGTAAAAAATTAAAATAGTTACGTTCAGTAATTGGTCGTAAATGTTCTTCCTGACTGCGATGTGAAATTAGTCTTCGAACAAGATTATTTACCCTCGAATTGCCTGCGGAGGAAAAGAGTTCGTTCAACCATGATCACCTGCTTCCTTTTTACTCACATTTGCCTTTCACTTTCGTGGCGGATTCGTTCAAGTATATTTTATTGTTTGCATATTTGATTGTAATGTTCGGATGAATAAGTTGGAAATGTTTTCGTGAAGAGATTAACTCAGTGTCAGATGCGTTTCATTAAAGAACTGAATGCCGTGCTTGAGAGGAACGATTACCACGAAAGTAGCATTTTTCGATAAACTTGTTTACGCTAGAGAAGATCTTGGCATAAACTTTTCAAAAAATTGTGTTTCAAATTCTAACTAATTTGTAGGTTTAGAATAAAAGGGAACTGTAATTTGTTTCCTTAAAATAATTTTATTCATTCCCAAGTGTTCAGGATTTCAGTACAAGAATGTTATTATCTAAAATGAATTCTAATATGCAGTAATGCGCTTTTCATATTTGTTTTTATAATTGGCTGCTGATGGCCATGCTTATATTTATGTTTCTGTTATGTTATTATGTGCGGAATAATCGCATTACCCCGTGTATGCCCTCATGGTGTAGATGGTTACCACTTTCAATTAGCGACTGAATGACTACGTAGTTCGAATAATTCGATACTACCTGGATTTGGTTGACTGGGTCACGTGCCTCTCCCCAGTCGCCCTTAAGTAATACGATGATGTAAGGAATTATCGCCTTATGATGTAAGTGGTTAGCAAGTTCAGCTTGTATTAGGAAGATTTAGGGCTGAAACGCAAAAGATATAAGATATTTCAATTTTTCGTTTTCGAAATGAAGATAAGACGTTTCAGTTTTAAAATGATCTTATGAAATTCATATGCGTCATGATTTAAAATTAAGGAAAATATATTAAGACTAATTATTCCTTATTCTTTAAATTTGATGCTAAAAGATAGTATATACTTATTTACTTTTACAGCAAAAAGTAGTGCTTAGACCGTTTAATTTATTTTCATTGTGAAAAATCTTCAATGTACATAGCTCATATATGTGAGACTTTTTAATTTTTTCACAAATGCCTTAAAATATAAAGGACGTTTTATACTGAGACCACAGAATGTTCTGCTTACCTTTTTAAAATAAAAACTTAAAAGAACATTTTTATTTCAAATAATTTTGTTTAACAATTTTTAGAATAAGGTTTATTAGATATTTATTATACTTATGTAAACAGATATTTCGTAGCTGTATAAGGTAATTAATATTGTTTAGTACTAATAGAAGACTTCCCAGACGATATAAACCTTCTAGATAATCATTATCTTGCAGTATAATTATTATTATCCGTTAGTGCAGGCATAGTCGATGTGATAGATAAAGAGAAGAGACAGATGCAGACAGGACAGAATTGGATTTACTAACAAAGCCCAAGAGGTCTATTCGCTTAAGTTAAGGGATGCCTTCGTGGAGGACTTTTTAATGCAAACTGTGTCGTATTCGCATTCACAGTGAAAACTGTATAAAACGCTCATGCAGCTACCCTGTATATCCAGGACCGAAAACGGGTCGAACTACCAGTATTCATCAATCCAATTTTAGTATTGCATGTTTTATAATACTGATAAAAATCAAGAGAAGACTTGAAATCTAGTTACGTTATAGCTTCTTATCTTAATTATTATTATATGTAAAAAGAGTATAATATTTAAAATGAATTTCAAATTACTTCTATCTGCAGTAAGATAAATATCAAATATTATTAACAAGGCTCACTCGTATGGCTTTAGTTCAGTTTTCTTTGTTAATGTCATATGCGAAACGAATTTAATGTAAAAATTCCACATGCTGCTTTCAATAGCTGTTATTTTGTGAATTTTCCTGAATACTAAGATCATTTCCAACACAAACATGCCGCCGTGCAGATATATTTGAACACCGGCATTTCTGTTTTAAAACTAACACAACGACAACTGGTAAAACGCGGACGTGCAAGGTATGTAAAATTTCCTTGGGATATAATGAAAACACGAGTATAAATCTCTGTCTTAAATTATTCCCAATACATCGTCGCTGTCACTGCAGTCTGGTCTTTACTAAAACTATCGTAACTCGAAGAAAGTAGTATATCTTCTAGAAACTGAGTATCCTCAAATAAAATCAAGGTTTTAGCTTATCGTAGCCATGATGCTTAAATATAAAATTAAAAAAACTTCCCAATGCATAAATGTTACAATACAAATTCAGTGCTGTTTAACTTCAGAGCCAATAAATACGTCAATAACATAAACATACAATAGATACTTGCTACTAAGAATAAAATGCTGAACTTATTTTGCAAGTATAATATAAGTGATCGATGAAAATTCTAAGACAGAACCCACTGGTCTCGGACAGATATATTTTTCAATTCGCTACTATTTGTAACAAAACAATAGAAACGATGTTACTATCGTCCTCCACTCTGGAATTCCCTCAGTTTGAATTCATAAAATCCAATGACATTCACCTCATTGTTTTACTCAGAATAAAAAGAACTTTGGTTTAAGAAACTTAATACAATAGTATTCATAAAACCGTGATGTTTGCTTACTAGTTTAATGCGAAATATCTTCCCAAATAGAGACAGAATTTACATTCAGATGGAACAATATTTAACAGCGTGTAATAAATAAAATATTCGAGAAGGTTTTGTTTTAGAAATATAAATCATTCTCGAAAACCTAAGATCCTAAACGGATATGAAACATCTGAATACAATCAATACTGCATACCAATGTGCAACCAATACAAAGTGATGTACGGAACAATGGAATAAAGCCTTTTGCTTTTTGAAGGTAAACAGAAGATGCCGAAATTCGAGAATATTTTTTAGAAAACAAATTTAATGGCAATGGATTAATCATACCGATGGCTTTTCTCATCTTTGCTTTTAGTCTATACTACACAACAGTTTTTTTTTAACATATATAACTAAAGATTATTGTGTAAATGGTGTAGTTTGTTTCTAGAATGCTCATAATTTTCTCTACACTCCTATACCATTTTAAACAAAATTTCTACTCATTTGCTAGCGTACTAATATTCTAAAGAGAATAATAATAATAATAATAGATAATAAAAGTAAGTTAACTGTAAACTCTTAAATTTACTTATTCTCTACACTCCTATAGCAATTCAGATAAAATGTTTATTCATCTGCTAGTAATAAAAGTAAGTTAGTCTATAAAATCCTAAACTCGCTTATTCTCTACACTCCTATCGCACTCCAAATAAAATTTCTACTCATTTTCTAGTAATAAACGTATGTTAGGCTATAAACTCATAAATTTATTTATTCTCTATATTTCTTTGCACTTCAAGTAAAATTTCTACTCGTTTGCTAACGTACGAAAATTCTAAAAGGAGCAGACCATACTAAGAGTGAGTTAGCCTATAAACGCCTAAATTCATTTATTCATACTTAATGCTCTGCAATTAAAAATTAATTTTGGAACTCAGATTATTTTATAGAACTGTCAAGTAAATCTAATCGTAGACGTTAACCAATTTTTGACAAGTCAAGGACCAGGTAAGAGATGAAAACAGAAAGTGGCTGAAATGCTAATACGCTTTTAAAAGTACAGAATTAAAACGCTGTATGTCATAAAGGAATGCATGTGAAAGTAATGCACAAGAAATAAAAAAAATATTAATTACAGTGACGTTTCAAATGTATATAAAAACTGTAAATTTGGCATGTTGTAAATTGTATGAATTATACTTATTATAATTTGCATGTTAAAGACAAGATTTAAAGAACATATTTCTAGGATATTGTTAAATATATATATATTAGTAGACAGTAACTACTTAAAATAGTAATTTTAAGATAAATTATAATTTAAACAGAAATTGTGTAAACAAATTAATGCTAATTATGAACTAATCTATAATATCATTTAAATTCAGTAGCATAAGTAAATCAAGTTCAAGTTCAACCAAAACTTGAAAAAAATTCTACTAATTAATAAAAATGAAACTAAAATTTATTAAAATGCATACATGAAT